>JAAAKG020000031.1:2173970-2187330 GCA_010014905.2 Druon quercuslanigerum
TTTTATGTAAGTGGTATGGAATGGAAGTCATGTAAACCCTTAGGGGACACATTATGAATAAAGAAGAACTAAACAATTTTTTTTAACGAATTAATTAAATTTTTAAATGAAAATAATTCGTTTTCAACAAAATTGAAAAACTGAAATAAACAGTTAAATAAAGAGACCAATTTTTAACCAAAGTGATGAATTTTCAACTGAAATGATTAATAATTAACTGGAATAAATGAATTTTAAACATAAAATTATATGATAATAATAAATGATAATAAATAAATAATAATAATAAATATAATTTTTTAAATAAAATTAATCTGTAACTGGAATAGTTAGATTTTATACCATGAAAACGAATTTTCAACCCAAAAAAAAATAATTTTTTACCAAAAAGACGATATTTTAACAAAATAGCTCATTTTTCAACTAAAGAGACGAATTTTTAATTAAAATGATGATTCTTTGAGCAAAAAGAGTTCATCTTTCAATAAGGTAATTAAATTTTCATCCATAAAAAGATAAATTCGGAACAAAAAATTTAGCAGTTATATTTCAACCAAAATATATTTTAATTTTTAATAAAAAAAATGTTAGAAATAAACCAAAAAGTACGACTTTTTAAGATGAGTTGGAATTTTAAAGCAAAAATAGGAATTTTCAGTGAAGAAGATTAAGTTTCTAAAAAAATTGAATTTTCAACAAAATACATGAATATTCAACTAAAAGCGATCAATGTTCTACCAAAAATAGAATAGTTAAATTTTCAGTTAAAAAAATTAATTTCTAACAAAACAAAAAAAAAAAAATATTTCATCCAAATACTTAAATACAGTAATATAAATTTACTAATCCAAATGAAGAGTCATTGTTATTCATTTTTATAATGCAATTAAAGAAAAAAAATAACCAGGAATATAAATATTCCCTGACAATTCCAGGTTTTTCCAGGTTTTTCAGCGTGGAGTCAGTTAAACATTTTAAATTATTCCACAAAAAAATTAACTGGAAATATGTATACAATTTCGCGAATTAATTATAAATAATATATTTTTCACGAGTTCTCAAATAAGAACATGACTTCTCAAAGAAATAGTTGAATTTGCAACTTAAAAATTTTTTTAACGAATTAGTTAAATTTTTAACTAAAAATAATCCGTTTTCAACAAAATTGAAAACAGTTAAATAAAAAATTAAATAAAGAGTTAAATAAAAGAAACATTAATGTAAAACAAATCAAAATACATACCAATTTTTAACTGAAATGATGAATCATTAACTGGAATAGATGAATTTTAAACCAAAAATTATATAATAATAATAAGTAATAATAAATAATAATAATAAATATAATTTTTAAAATAAAATTAATCTGTAAATGGAATAGTTATATTTTATACCATTAAGATAAATTTTTTATACAAATGATAAATCTTTAACGGGAATAGTTAAACCCAAAAGATTAATTTTTACCAAAAAGACGATATTTTAACAAAATAGCTCATTTTTCAACTAAAGAGATGAATTTTCTATTAAAATGACAAATCTTTGAGCAAACAGAGTTCATCTTTCAATCAATTAATTAAATTTTCATCCACAAAAAGATAAATTCGTAACAAAAAATGTAGTAATTATATTTTAACCAAAATATATTTTAATTTTTAATCAAAAACAGTAGAAATAAACCAAAAAGTACGTTGAATTTTAAACTAAGAAAGATTTTTCTGTCAAAAAAAAAAAAAAAAAAAATGCAAACACATTTTTGAATTTTAAAGCAAAAAGAGGAATTTTCAGTGAAGAAGATTAATTTGCTACCAAATAAAAAACGCATTTTCAACAAAACACATGAATTTTCAACTAAAAGCGAACAATATTCTGCCAAAAATAGAATAGTTAAATTTTCAGTAAAAAAATTAATTTCTAACAAAACAAAACAAAAATATTTCAACCAAATAGTTAAATACAGTAACATAAAGTTACTTTTCTAAATAAGGGGCCATAGGTGTTCATTTTTATCATGAAATTAAAGAAAAAAAATAACACTCGAAAAAATTTCTTGACTTTATAATAAAATCCCTGACATTTCCAGGTTTTTCCAGGTATATAAAAATTTCCTGACAATTCCAGGTGTTCCAGGTTTTCCAGGTAGGGTAGACACCCTGTATTATTTAAAATTATTGATTATCTACTGTAAGTTTATTGTATATTTTAGGGTCGTTTCATCACATTTTTCGTTTCTTTATTTATTTTTAAGGGGTAAAAGAGTACTTACCAGTTGTTAAAATAGTCGAAGCCTGAGCCAGTTCAACGTATAAATGATAATTAGGCAGAAGACACGTAACGGCAACTTCATCACTCCCACAACGAATTTCAGCTTCCTCGCACAAAAGAGCGAAGCAGGACATCGCCACGAGCACAGCCTCCATATCAATACTCCACAGGTACATAAATAAAACCACCTGCAAAAAATAAATATTTCATACATTCTAGAATTAATCATTGTGAAGTAATTTAATAATCTGCACAATATCACGTATTTTCAGGGCTGCCATAGAACAAAGTGATTAAATAAAATTAACCAAAGTACAAAGTAAAAAAAAAGGTTTCTTCGACTAATAAGACGTTAATTAAGTCATCCAAACCTTCCCTTCCCAAAATTATCAACCCCTACTCACGTAAAATCGTTTTTGGATACAAAATATTTTTCCTGAAAATTTGCCTTTTTTATTTAAAAGCTCATCTTTTTAGTAGAAATATTGCCTAATTTTCAAACAAATAAATGAATTTCCAACTAGATTGATATTTTTTGAGCCAAATCATTAATTTTTATCAAAACAGTTGAATCCAGGGTATTAATCGAAAATGGAATAGTTAAATTCTCAGTGGAAAAAAATTAACTTTTAACGAAATAGTTGAATTTTTTAACAAGGAGATGAATTACATACTAAAAAAAAGATAATTATAAATTTAAATGAATGAATAAATATAAATAAATATATTATGAATATAAATAATTATATTCCAACCAATAAAGACAAAATAGTTTAATAATGTTCAGTTCAATTACAAAAAAAGTTTTGAAAATGAACTGAAATCTTCTCAGGTTAAAAGTTAAACTAAATAAATATTATCTTTTTGTATTGAAAATTCAATTTTTTTTGGTCGAAACTTATTTTCTGTTAAAAATTCTTTATTTTGATCTTGAAAAGTCAACTGGAATTTTTTTTCGATGAAAATTCAACTATTTTTTAAAATAAAAATTCATCTGTATTAAAATAATTTTGTTTGGGAGAAATATTTTTCGGATAAAAATGAAACGATTTCGTAGGGAATTCAACAATTTTGTTACAAATTCAACTTTTTGTCTTGAAAATTCAATTTTTTTGTCGAAACTTATATTCTGTTAAAAATTCTTTATTTTGATCTTGAAAAGTCAACTGGAATTTTTTTTCGATGTAAATTTAACTATTTTTTAAAATAAAAATTCATCTGTATTAAAATAATTTTTTTTTTATTGGGAGAAATATTTTTCGGGTAAAAATGAAACTATTTGCCAGGGAATTCAACAATATTGTTCAAAATTCATTCTTTTTGGTTACAAATTCAACTTTTTAGAACGAAAATTCAATTTTTTTTGTCGAAACTTATTTTCTGTTTAAAAATTTATAATTTGATCTTGAAAAGTCAACTGGAATCTTTTTTCGAGGAAAATTCAACTATTTATTCATCTGTATTAAAATAAATTTTTTTGGGCGAAATATTTTTCAGGTACAAATTAAACTATTTGGTAGGGAATTCAACAATTTTTTGAAAATTTATTCTTTTTGGTTAAAAAATCAACTTTTTGGAACGCAAATTCAATTTTCTTCGTAGAAACTTATTTCTTGTTTAGATATTCATATTTAGATCGTAAAAAGTCAATTGAAATCTGTTTTAACATAAAATTCAACAATTTTTTGAATATTTATCTTTTTGATTTTACAAATCATCTGTTTTAGTAGAAATTTAATTTTTTTATGAAAATCCAACTTTTGTGTTAAAAATTATTTTTCTTTGCTTGAGTTTCCATCTATTTTGTTTGAAAGATTTGGTTGAATCTCTTTCTGAGGACATTATTTTTTTAAAGATTTAAATGTTTAATTGAAAATTTATCTCTTTGCTTGAAACTTAAACTATTTTGTTGAAAATTAATCTTTTTTAGTTGAAAATTCAAGTGCTTGGGTAAAAGTTAAACTATATTGTTAAAGATCTGTTTAGTGGAAAAGCTTTTTTTTTTTTAAATTAGTTTTTTAAGTGAAAATGTAACTTTTCCACTTTTTGAAGATTGATCGTTTTTTAGTTGGAAATTCCTCTTTTTTGGTAAAAAAAATAATTTTTTTGGTTTAAAATTTAAGTTTTGTTGGGTAAAATGAATCTGTTTCGTGAAAAATTATTTAAATGCTTATAAAGAAAATTTAATTTTTGTACAGAAAATTTAATTTTTGTTCAGAAGATTCCATTTTTGTAGAGAAAATTTGTCTTTTGACTTAAAGGTACAAAAATTTAGATAAACTTTTATTACTTTCGCGAGTTAACAATCTTTATTTGCTGAAAATTCGTCTTTTTATTTAAAATTTTGTTTATAAATTACATCTTTTTTATTGAAATATAAACTATGAAACTTTTTTGTTGAGAATTTATCTTTTTAGGTTGAAAATTCAACTATTGCGTTACAAATTATAGTATTTTAAAGATTTACATTATCCAATAAAAATCAGATAATTATAAATTTTTAAAAATAAATAAATATGTCATTTAAATTTTAATATTGCTGACTTCAGAGATAAAAATACTCTCTAAAAGGGGTATAGAGAGTGATTTTTCACGAAAAACAAACAAAAATGAGATAATAAATTCTTTTAAATAAAATTAATATATGTATCACATTGAATTTAACAGAAAGAACTTTAAATTTCTGATCTTTCAAATAAAAATATAGCATTTTTAACAAACTATGTGCATTTTTAACCAAAAAGATGAATTTTCAAAAAACGGTTAATTTTCTATTTAAAAAAACCATATATCGACAGTATATACGAATTTAAACAAATTTCCAACTAAAAAATATGAATTATCGACGAAAAATGCGATAATATTCGAACCAAAAAAGACAAAAAAGTTCAATAATGTTCAGTTCAATTACAAAAAAAGGTTGAAGCCTTAACGAAAACAGATGATTATTTTTCAACCAAACAGATGTATTTTTCGACAATAAAAAAATCACATTTTTACCATAAAAGATAAGAACTTTCAACAGAAATGTTATTTTTCGGTCAAAAAAGCTACATTTTCTATTTGACTTTAATTTTCTAACAAAAATACTAATATTCAATAAAAAAAAAATTTTTAATCAAATAGTTACATTTTTAACTAAAAAGATAAACTTTCTACTGAAGAAGATGAAATTTTCAACAAAATACATGAATTTTCAACCAAATAATTGATATGTCCACAAAAGTTAACAAAATAGCATAATTTTCAATAAAATAAATGATTTTGCAACTAAAATTATATATTTTAAGACAAAAATTAATTTTTATTAAAACAGTTAAATCCAGGATATTAATTTTCAAGCTATATTTTTAACTTAAGAGTTGAATTTTCCACACAAAAAAAAATAATTTTCGACCAAGATGATTAATTTTCTACCGAAAAACGAATTTTTAAACAGAATACGTGAATTTTGAACCAAATAATTGAATTTTTAACTGAATAAAAGATTAGTTCAATCGAAAATGGAATAGCTCAATTTTAAGTTGAAAAAATTAACTTTCCACAAAATAGTTGAATTTTTTAAGAATTTCCTAGTAAAATTTCCAAATAGTTTTCTTTCTTAAGCAAAAAATGTGACATTTTTGCCAGAAAAGAGATAAATTTTCAGCAAAAAAGTTAACTTTCTATCAAGAAAGTTAAATTCTCACGAGAGTTGAAATTTATGCAAAAAAGGTGAATCTTAAAAAAAATAGATTATTTTTTCTACTAAATAAACAAAGTAAATTTTCAATAAAAAATGAAATAGTTAAATTTTCCACAACAACAAAAAAATGAATTTTCAACAGATTAGTTAAATTTTTGAAATTAAGAGATGAATTTATTGCTAAAATTATGAATCTTCAACCAAAATAAATTTATTTTTAACAAAATATTAGTGCTACATGAAAATTCTTGGTTAACTCTTATCCAAACAGTTGCATTCTTAATAAAAAAAGATGACATTTTGACCAGAAAAGAGCTCAATTTTCAAGAAAAAAGTTAATTTTCAACCATTAGTTGCATTTTCAACCAAAAAAGATTAATTTTTTTACAAAATAGATGGATTTTTAACCAAAATGTTGAATTTTCAAGCTAAAAAGTCTAGTACTTTCGAAGTGTTTTTACTTTTCAAGAAAAAGTTCATTTTCAACCAAGAAAGATGAATTATCAGCCAAACAGCTGCATTTTCAACTAAATAAAAATTAAATTTTAGCCAAATAGTTGCACTTTCAAGTAAAAGATATAAATTTTCAAGTCAAAAGTTCAATTTTCAACTAAATAGTTCAATTTTCAACTAAATAGTTGAATGTTCAATTAAATAGCCGAAATTTCGAAGGAAAAAATTATACTGCAACTAAAAACCGTTGCAAACGTCGAAAATTCAACAAAAAAAGTTCATTTTCAGCAAAGAAAGATGAATTATTAAACCGATAGGATGAATTTTCTATTTTAAAAAGACAAATTTTCAAGAAAACGGTTAAGTTTTCGACCAAAATATATGAACTTATAACAATATAGTTGAATTTTCAAATAAATGTTTAAATTTTCAATCAAATACTTCAATTGTTGCCAAAAATTATTGATTCTAAATGAAAAATATATAACATTAGACCCTTAATTCCCCTTTCCTAATTTATTCTACTTTCCCTTCCCTCATTTCCCTTCACTTCTCCACCCTTAATTCTACTACTTCCCCTCCCCTTAATTCCCACCTGACTGAAACTATAAAATGTTACTTTTTGTTTTAAAAGTGACTAATAAAAAGTGACTGTGGCCTAAAAATATAAACAAACCTCCAGTTTAATGTGCGCTTGTTTGCAAATAGCAATTTGACTGCCCACATTTGCGTAGTCTTTGTTCTGGGAAAGAAAAGCGTTCCTGCAAATAAGCACTTCTCTCAGCCATTTGAGAATATCAGTATAATTAAGAATTTGATGCTGCGTCAGCTTCTGCGAGATGGAGAAGAGAACCTGGGAACTGACATCCCAGAAAGTGTTGATCGGCGCTTCCGGATTCCAGGCCTTAATTTTGTCTGGATGGTGCAAAACCAAAAGCGCCTCCATTGCCTCGTGCGCAATATCTGACATCGTTGGTTGATGAACAAGTGAAACCAAACCATTTATCAGCTCTAATGTAGAACTTTGGATTTCGTGACCCGCTTTACCTTGATTCTGAAATCAAAAGTGGAACCATTCTTTAGATTTTTATAGAAAAAGCGGTAGAAAAGGCTGGATCTAATTATAGATTCCGTTACCGGCGCAGTTACCGACCATGAGAACATTCAATAGCTAAAGTGGCTCATGTTCGTGCTAAGTTTCTAGAATGTTTTCGAAGGTTATCGTTGACGTCAGAAAATAATATTGCGCCTTAAATTACCAAAAAATTTTTTTTATTAAATTTATTATTTATAAGGAAGCAATAAATCATCCTTATTCACATAGCTATACTAACTGAAATTATAAATAACCTTGAAGATGTTTACGCAAAATTCTTCACTCACAGTGTGCAATAAAATTAGATGACATTATGGAGAATCTTCTAGAAATTTAGCACGGACACGAGCTACTTCAGCTACAGAATGTTCTCGCTGTCTATATCTGCGTCGGTAACGGAATCTATTTACTTTTCTACTATAAAATAAAAATAAATATTTTTTGAATTTTCAGGAAAATAAAAATTGCGAAAACTATATCTTCGTCTATTAAAAAAAAATTTTTTTTTAACATCTACAATTTTTGATATAAATCAGAACATGCAATTTAAAAAAAATTTATAAATTTTTTACTAAACATTTGAAATTTCATATAAAAACAAGAATTATAAATCAAGAAAATTAATATTTTATCGAAAAGAGACGAATTTTCAATTGAATTTTTATTAGCCTCAAAAGATAAATTTTAAACCAAGTAGTTACATTTTCAACCAAAGTAATAAATTTTCGAACAACAAGTATAATATTCTATCAAAAAAGAAGAATATTTAACGAAATACATGAACTTTCAACCATAAAATTTAATTTTCAATTGAAAAAGATATATTTTTAACGATAAACGAATTATTTGCCAAACAATTTTTAACAAAGTAATTCAACTTTTAACCAAAGAAGTTATAGTTTTAACCCAATAAGATGAAGTTTCAACAAAAATGTAATTATAAGCAAAAAAAAATAGTTTTAAAAAATTGTTGGATTTTTTACCAACTGTTTTAATTTTAAATCAAATAATTTAATTTTCAGCTTAAAACATGAATTATCAACCGAGAAAATATTTTTCTACCGAAAAAAACGAAACTTCGACAAAATGGTTATATTTCCAATTTAAGGGATCAATTTGAAATTAAGATGAGGAATCTTCAACTGAAATAGTTCATATTTCAGTTAAAAAATAATTTTTAAATAAAAAAACAACGATTTTTTAACAAAATAGTTAAATTTATACATAAAGAGATGAATTTTGAACTAAAAATATGTAACAGTTGAAGTTTCAATCAAGAAGGTTAATTTTCTACTAAAAAAGACAAATTTTTAGTTGAGGAAATTACTTTTTATTTTTAAAAAACAGATTTTTAACGAAATAGTTTAGTTGCAAACAAACAAAAAAAGAATTTTAAAACAAAAAAGTAAATTTTCCACCACAAAAGATCAAATTTTCAAGCAAGAAATACAAAAATTACAAAAAAATAGTTAAACTTTTAAATAAATGAGAAAAACTAATTTTTTACAAAGAAGTCCAATTTTCAACCAAGCAATTAAAAGTTTCACTAAAAAAGTTAAATTTACAATTTAAAAAGAAACAGTTAAGTTTTCGAAGTAAATTTTCAACAGAATATTTACGTTTTCAACCTGAGATTGAATTTTCAAAAAAGTGCATGAATTTTACAAAAAAAAAAGTTAAATTTTTAAGCAAAAGTGAAATACAGGTCGGCCTTTTTAATCAAATAAAAAAATTCCAGGTCATTTCTCGGCTTTTTTTCAGGTACATAATTATTTTTCACGGTCAATGAAATTTAAAAATTCTAAATCTAATGTCTAAAATTTTTTCATTTGAAGCAAGTAAAACTGAGCTGCAAATCATTTTTAACAATTTTAAGCTGGAAACATTAAAAATTCAACGATTACATTTTTTTTGTATGAGCTGAACATTTCTTCAATTAGAAGTTGAATTTAAAAAAATTTTAAATAGTTTAAAAATCCTTAAAAAGATTAAAAATTTTATTTTAAAACCTTAAGAAATCTACATGTTGTTTTACATTATTTCACATTTTAAATCATGTATGAAATTTTTTCAGAACTTTTAAACTTTTTTAAAAATGATTCGAATTTTTCTGAAAATTTTGTAAAAAAAATCCTGCAAAATTAAACAAATTTCCTTAAAATCTTACAGATTCATTTGTGACAATTTTGGAAATATTTTGAAATATTTTCTAAAAATTAATTTTTCAAAATAAAAAATCATTTTCAATTTTCCGAGGATTCTTTAGAAAATATTTTTTATTCCTTTGAATTAGACGCCTTTCACAATTCTTAAAAAGCTTCTAAATTTTTTGTTCGAAATCTGCAAAAATTTTTATTCTGTCTCAAATTATTTGAATCGAAATTACGGTAGGAATAGCCGAGTTTTAGATTAATTTTGAATCTTTTCAAAACTTCTAAATATCTCTTTAACTTACTTGAATTTTTCCTAGGAATAATAGGTATTCAATATTTACAGAACAAATAAAATTGTAACGTTTAAAGTTAAATTATTTTTTGTTTAGTTATGATTTATAATTACTAATTTTGAATGAAGAGTTAAATATTTCTAAATATTAAGCAATTGTTTTTTTTCCTAATTGAAAAATTTTAATTTTTCAAATTGTAGATTGAAACAATATTTGAAATTTAATAAAAGCCTTTGATTATGAATATATTATTTTGAGATTATTTTAAAATTGATAATAGTTTATAAAGTTTCAATCGGCCGTTTACATTTATTTAACTAAGAAGACTTTCCAATTTAAAAACACTTTAATTTTTAACGTAAAACCTGGAAATTCTTCATTTTGAACTGATTCCAAATTGTCCTAAGCAATCAAAAATTCAATTCTTAATCCTTAAATTACTGTTCAATTTTAAAAATCCCTATAAAGTCTACTCACAGTTGATCATCTAAAAATTCTTTTAACAAAAATTTTGGATTTCCAACGCTTCTAATTTGTAATTTTTTAAGTATTTAAAACTACTTTTTAAAATTCTTTAACTAACTACAGGCCTTACAGTCCCAATGGGATAAAATATAAAAGCCAAAGGGCATTGTTTATCACGTTCATAGGGTACTTTTTCCGCATTTAAAGGGTAAAAAAATCCTGATAAATTCGTCAGACCTTAAAATAATTTATATTCCAAAGAATTCAAATAAATCGATTGATGTTTAAGCAATAACAAAAATTCCATTGATTTTCGTAAAATTAAAATGAATTTATGTCAATATCAGATAAAGGAGAAGAATTCGATGAAATTCATAAAAAGTCAATTTAATTAAACAATTTAATTAAACTGAAAACAATTTAAAAATATGAAGAAACTTCATTTGATTCAGCAACTTTGAAGTGAACTTAGAAAAATTCATGGAAATTAAAAAGAATTTTCTGAAATGCCTATGAATTCAAGATAAGGGTTAAAGAATTTAGGATCAATTGAATAACAAATTATAAAAATTTGAAAAAATTCAAGGAATTTAATAGAACTGAGTGAATTTTTAAGAATTCAAGTAAATAAAAAAAATCAAGAGCAGTCTCTTGAATTTTGGAACAATTTTAAAAATCGTGAAAATTTTACTGAATGCAATAAATTTTGAGTTAAGTTGACAAATTTAAAGGGAATGAGAACATTTAAAATGAAATCAAGTGAATTTAAAACAATTTAAAAATATTAAAAACTTAATTGAGCAGAAATGAGTGAATTTAGAAGAATTTAAAAGAATTCAGGATAAATTAATAAGAACTCAGGGTGAACTCGAAATGAATTTCCAAAAATATTTGAAAATCTCTTCAGATCATTGAAAACCTACGAAGCCCATCACTTCTTGTGTATAAACTCTTGGAAATCCAATAATAAATCTAAAATTCTTTTAAATTATTAAAACATTTGGAAGTCCCTTGAAATTGTTTAAATCTCTTGCAAATGACTTGGAATCTTTTAAAATACCCTAAAATATTTCAGTCTTTGAAATTACTTCAAACTATTGAAATAAATAAACAAATTCTGGGAGTCGTTTAAAATTTCCTAAAACATTGAAAATCTGCTGTAATCCCTTACAATTTTTTAAAGCTCTTGTAAATAAAAGGAATTTGAAAAAAATACCTCAAAATGTTTAAAATCCTCTAAGCATTTATTCATTTTATCAACTGATTCTCAGCATTAAATAAATACTTTTAAAAAGTAAATAAAACCGTTACGTTAAGTCAAATGCCAAAACTCTTTAAATCTTTGAATTCCTACGAAATATCTCACTTCCCTTGAATGAATTCTTTAAAATCTACTAAAATAATATTAAACCCCGTGAAATTCTGTGAAATCTGGCGATATTTCCCGAAATCCTGAAAAATTAGTTAAAATATATTGAGAGCATAAAAACCCTTAAAATAATTGAAATCCTCGAAAACCTTATAAAATCTCGGAAAATATTTTAAAATATTTTAAAACCTTCTAGGTCCTGTAATCTTCCGAAATTATAGAAAATTATTTACCCTAAAATATTTAAAACCCTTTTAAATCCTTTGAAATTATTGAAATAAATTAAAAACTCCTTGTAATCTTTTAATATTCCCTAAAATATTTGAAATTCTACGAAATATCTCATTTCTCATGAATAACTTTTTTGACATTCAAAACAGAAATGTCTAATAATTATTTTTGAAAATTTCCCGGTGCAGCTCAAAATTGCAATTCTTTTGGAAAAATCACTTTTACAACGTAAAATGACCATTCTTCTCACAAATTTTCGGGTCAAGTCAAAATTATAATAATTATTTTCGTAAATTCCCCATTCCCAGTCAAAATTTTAATTTTTATGGAAAAGTAACTGTTCTAATTCTAATATATCGTTTTTTGTTAAATTTCCGGGTCAAATTTAAAACTATAATCATTATTTTTGAAAATTCCCCATTTCTAATGAAAATTTCATTTTTTTAACAATTCACTTTTCACATTCAGAATTATTATTATTTTCAAAAAATTCCGGGCCATAGTAAAAACTATAATAATTATTTTTTTAAACTTTCCGTGCCTAGCCAAATTTGCAATTATTTTGGAAAATTCACTATTCCAACTAAAAATTATAAGTCTTTTCAAAAATTTCCGGATCAAAGTCAAAACTATAAGAATTATTTTCGAAAATTCTCCGTTTCAAGTCAGAATTGTAATATTTTTGGAAAAAATCACTGTTACAGCTAAAAATTATCATTCTTTTCAAAAATTTTCCTAAAATATTTTAAACGCTTTAAAATAAATCCAAATTAATAAAAATAATAATTCTTTAGAATATTTTAAAATTTCTTGAAATATTTCAAACCCTTTTAAATCCTTTCAAATTATTGAAATAAATTGACAACTCTATGGATTCTTTTAATATTCCCTAAACTATTAAAATCCTACGAAATATCTCACATCTCATGAATAACTTTTTTTACATTCAGTAAAATATTATAAAATCCCGTGATATTTTATGATAATATTTCCTAAAATCCTGGAAAATGTTTTAAAATAAATTGAGACCGTTAAGATTCCTTAAAATTATTACAATCCTCGAAAACCTTATAAAATCCCGTAAAATATTTTAAAATATTTTAAAATCTTCTAGGTCCTGTAATTTTTCGAAATTATAGAAAATTTACCCTAAAATATTTAAAACCCTTTTAAATCCCTTCAAATGATTAAAATAAAATAAAAACTCCTTGGAATCTTTTAATATTCCCTAAAATATTTAAAATCCTACGAAAATCTGTGATATTTTATGATCATATTTCCTAAAATCCTGGAAAATGTTTTAAAATAAATTGAGACCGTTAAGATTCCTTAAAATTATTACAATCCTCG
>JAAAKG020000031.1:2187430-2198376 GCA_010014905.2 Druon quercuslanigerum
ATTTTAAAATATTTTAAAATCTTCTAGGTCCTGTAATTTTTCGAAATTATAGAAAATTTACCCTAAAATATTTAAAATCCTTTTAAATCCCTTCAAATTATTGTAATAAATTAAAAACTCCTTGGAATCTTTTAATATTCCTTAAAATATATTTAAAATTCTGCGAAATATCTCACTTCTCATGAACAAATTCTTTGAAATCGACTAAAATATTATAAAATCCCATGACATTTTATGATAATATTTCCTGAAATCCTGAAAATGAATTAAAATACCTTAAGACCGTAATATCCCTTAAAGCCATTGAAATCCTCGGAAATCTTATAAAATAACATCAAATCTTTTAAAATATTTTAAAGCCTTCTGTAAAATGGTTCCATATTGTCCAAAATTCTAGAAAATGCAATGTCCTAAAATGTTTTAAACGCTTTGAAATCCATCCAAATTAATAAAAATTTGTAGAATTTCGGACGATATGGAACGATTTTACAGAAGGCTTTAAGATATTTCAAAAGATTTAATGTTATTTTATCAGATTTCCGAGGATTTATACTTTTAAGTTTGATCTGGAAATTTTTGAAAACAATGATAAATTTTAGTTGTAACAGTGATTTTTCCAAAAAATAATTCGAAAATAATTCTTATAGTTTTGACTTTGATCCGGAAATTTTGAACTTTTAGTTGGAATAGTGAATTTTCCAAAATAATTGCAAATTTGGCTAGGAACGGAAAGTTTACAAAAATAATTATTATAGTTTTTACTTTGACCCCGAATTTTTCGAAAATAATAATATTTTGGAAGGTGAAAAGCGAATTTTTCAAAAAAATGAAATTTTCACTAGAAATAGGGAATTTAAAAAAATAATGATTATAGTTTTGAATTTGACCCGGAAATTTAACAAAAAAACGATATATTAGAATTAGAACAGTTTCTTTTCCAGAAAAATTACAATTTTGACTGGGAATGGGGAATTTACGAAAATAATTATTATAGCTTTGACTTGATCCGAAAATTTGTGAGAAGAATGGTCATTTTACGTTGTAACAGTGATTTTCCCAAAATAATTGCAATTTTGAGCTGCACCGGGAAATTTTCAAAAATAATTATTAGACAGTTCTGTTTTTCATCCGGAAGTTTCGAAAAAAAATTATAAATTAGAGCTGGGAAAGTCAGTTTGAATGTCAAAAAAGTCATTCATGAGAAATGAGATATTTCTTAGGATTTTAAATATTTTAGGGAATATTAAAAGACTCCAAAGAGTTTTGAATATATTTCAATAATTTGAAGGGTTTTAAAAGTGTTTAAAATATTTTAGGAAATTCGAAAATATTCCAAAGAATTTGGGATGGATTTCAAAGCGTTTAAAACATTTTAGGATATTGCATTTTCTAGAATTCCGCACGATATGGAACCATTTTACAGAAGGCTTTAAAATATTTCAAAATATTTGATGTTATTTTATAAGATTTCCGAGGATTTCAATGATTTTAAGGAATCTTAACGACGGTCTTAAGGTATTTTAATTCATTTTTCAGGATTTCAGGAAATATTATCATAAAACATCACGCGATTTTATAATATTTTACTTAATGTCAAAAAAATTATTCATGAGAAGTGAGATATTTCGTAGGATTTCAAAGAATTTTAAATATTTTAGGGAATATTAAAAGTTTCCAAGAAGTTTTTAATTTATTTCAATAATTTTAAGGAATGTAGAAGGGTTTAAAATATTTTAAGATAAATAATTTCCTATAATTTCGGAAGATTACAGGACCTAGAAAGTTTTTAAATAATTCAAAAGATTTGATGTTATTTTATAATATTTCCGAGGATTTCAATGATTTTAAGGGATCTTAACGGTCTTAAGGTATTTTAATTCATTTTTCAGGATTTCAGGAAATATTATCATAAAATATCACGGGATTTTATAATATTTTACTGAATGATAAAAAAATTATTCATGAGAAGTGAGATATTTCGTAGGACTTCAAAGAATTTTAAATATTTTAGGGAATATTAAAAGTTTCCAAGGAGTTTTTAATTTATTTCAATAATTTGAAGGGTTTTCAGAGGGTTTGAAATATTTTAGGAAATTTTAAAATATTCCAAAGAATTATTATTAATTTTATTAATTTGGATGGATTTCAAAGCGTTTAAAATATTTTAGGATAATGCATTTTCTAGAAATTCTAGAAATTTTTATTTTATTAATAATAATTCTTTGGAATATTTTTAAATTTCTTCAAATATTTCAAACACTTTTAAAACCCTTCAAATTATTTGCAATAAATGCAATAAATGCATATTATGATAATATTTCCTGAAATCCTGAAAAATGTATTAAAATAAATTGAGACAGTTAAAATGCCTTAAAATCATTGAAATAATCGGAAATCTGATCAAATAACGTGTAATATTTTAAAATATTTTAAAGCCTTCTGTAAAATCGTTCCATATCGTTCGAAATTCTAGAAAATGCATTATCCTAAAATATTTTAAACACTCTGAAATGCATTCAAATTAATGAAATTAATAATAATTCCTTGGCATATGTTTAAATTTCCTAAAATATTTCAAATCCTTTAAAATTCCATTAAGCTATTGAAATCAATTAAAAATTACTTTAAATCTTTCAAAATAACTTAAACTATTATAAATCCTTTAAAATCTTTTAAAATCCCTTCAAATTTTTTTAATCTTTTTGCCATTTTATCAATTGATTTACAGGATCAATTAAATAAAGCTTTTGAAAATTAAAGAAAACGCTACTAAATTTACTAGGATCGGATGAAATTGGAAGAATTCAAATGATTTTAAAAAATTCGAATGAATTTAATATAACGTAGAAAAAATTAATAAGAATTGTGGGTATATTTAAAATCTCTTTAATTTTTTAGAACCCTACGAAATACTGTGAGGCAGGCCTGTAATTATTTAAAAAAAAGGTTGAAATCAAAGTTGTACATATTTTTTATCTAAAAATTGTAAAATCCCCGTAAACTAATGAAGCTCGTACGTACGTTTAGCATCAACATGGGATCAGCGTGAATTAATCGGACCATCCAAAGAAGAAGATTTCGATAACTGGAAACTTCTTCTCCCCTGTCTCGGTATTTATTCTGCTCCTTGCCCTTAAGCGTTAAACTCTGAATCATCCGCAACGGCGTGTGCGATATGTAACTTTGTGTAACTTTGTTTAAAGCGTCAGTAAACATGTTTCTCAATTCGGCACTGCGAGAGTAAACCAAATCGATTTGAGGCCACCATGGTAATCTTGGCTGGGTAACGATTCTGCAAAATAAAACCTCACAAATTATTCAATTCAGACACGATGACCAAACAAACAAATTCATTTTCAAAATTCCCTCACTTTTCCCTGAATAATTTTTCTTTTTTCATGACTTTTCTACCACAAAAAATGAATGAATGACTTCTTAACAAAATAGTTGAGCTTTTAACTAAATGGCCGAAGTTTTAAACAAAAAAGAAGAAAATCAAAACAAAAACAGCGAAATTTTCAACAAAATAGTTTTATTTTGAATCAAATACTTAAATTTTCAAACTAAAACGATGAATTTTCAGGTAAAATGATGATGTTTTGAATCATAGTGATGAATTTTCACCAAATATTTTTCATTCAAAGAAATTTTCATCCAAATGATTGAACTTTTAAGCTTACATATTAATTCTCAACAAAAAAGTTCATTTTCAACTAAAAAATTCTACTATGGTATTATCCAAAAAGAGGAGATTTGAAACCATACAGATCAGTTTTCTACCACAAGACGAATTTTTAACTGAAAAAAAATCAAGTTTCAACTAAAAATAGAAAAGTTACATTCTGAGTTCAAAGAAATTTATTTTGAACCAAGAAAAAAACTAATTCTCCACAAAATAGGACAAATGTCAAACCAAAGATAAAAACATTCAACCACAAAACTTCATTTTCAACAAATTAGTTTTACTTTTACTCAAATAGTCAAATCAATTTTCAGTTTAAAAAATAATAATTTTCAACAAAAAGAAAAGAGTTGTTTAATTTTGAGTTAAAAAAATAATTTTCAAACAGAAAATTCAAATTCCGATTAAAAATATAAACTGTAATAATGCATTTTGGAAAATTCCAACTCTAATTTATAATTTTTTTCGAAATTTCCGAATGAAAGACAGAACTGCCTAATAATTATTTTTGAAAATTTCCCGGTCCAGCTCAAAATTGCAATTCTTTTGTGAAAATAACAGTTACAACATAAAATGACAAATTCAAATTCAAAACTATAATAATTATATTTGAAAATTCCCCGTTTCTAGTGAAAATTTCATTTTTTTTTAATTCACTTTTCACATTCCAAATTATTATTATTTTCAAAAAATTCCGGTTTAAAGTAAAAACTATAATAATTATTTTTGTAAACTTTCCGTTCCTAGTGAAAATTGCAATTATTTTGGAAAAGTCTCTATTCCAACTAAAAAGTATAATTCTTTTCCAAAATTTCCGGATCAAAGTGAAAACTATAATAATTATTTTCGAAAATTCCCCGCTTCAAGTCAAAATTGTAATTTTTTTGGAAAGATCACTGTCACAACTCAAAATTATCATTCTTCTCAAAAATTTTCAGATCAAACTTAAAAATATAATAATTCTTTTTGAAAATTTAACGTTAGTAGTCAAAATTTCAATTCTTTTACAAAATACACTATTCCAATTAAAAATTATCATTCTATTCAAATATTTCCTGTTTAAAATCAGAACTATAATAATTATTTTAAAAATTTCCGGATCAAAGTCCAAACTATAAGAATTTTTTTGGAAAATTGCCCGTTTCACGTGAAAATTGTATTTTTTGGGGGGAAAATCACTGTTACAATTCAAAATTATCATTCTTTTCAAAAGTATTCAGATCAAACTTAAAAATATAATAATTCTTTTCTAAAATGTCCCATTCGTAGTAAAAATTGCAATTCTTTTATAAAATTCACTATTCCAACTGAAAATTATCATTCTTTTCACAAATTTCCGGATCAAAGCCAAAACTATAATAATTCCTTTGGAAAATTGCTCGTTTCAAGTCAAAATTGTCATTTTTGTTGGAAAATTCACTATTCCAACTAAAAATTATCATTCTTTCTAAATATTTCCTGTTCAAAATCAGAACTATAATAATTATTTAAAAAAATTCTGGATCAAAGTCAAAACTATAATAAATATTTTCGAAAATTTCCCATTCTAAGTAAAAATTGCAATTATTTTGGAAAATTTAATATTCCAAATTAATATTATCATTCTTTTTAAAATTTTCAGGATCAAAATCAAAACTATAATAATTCTTTTCCAAAATTCCGCGTTCCAAATCTAAATTGTAATTATTTCGGAAAAATCACTGTTCCAACTCATGATTATCATTCTTTTAAAACATTTTCTGTTCAAAATAAATACTACAAAAATTATTTACAAAAATTTCCGGATCAAAGTCAAAATTATAATAATTCTTTTCGAAAATTTCCCGTTCCAAGTCAAAATTCCCCATTCCAAGTAAAACTCGTAATTTCTTTTAAACATATTAACTTTTCCAACTTAGAATTATCTTTCTTTTCAAAATTTTCCGGATCAAGCAAATAAAACTATAATAATTCTTTTAGAAAATTCATTGTTCCAAGCTATAATTATAATTCTCCTAAAAGAAACGCATGTCACCCTCTTTGACTAATTGTTTAACTCCAGATATACCACAGAATTATAATTCTTCTGAAAAAACAAAAAAAAATCACTTACAGTACAGACCAAATTAAGATTAAATTCTCTCAAAATTCTGTAGAAAACGAGCCAAGGATGAAACCTATTTATCTTTTTTTCAAGTAGATATTGCAAGAATAGTGCATATTTCAATTGTTTTCTTAAATTTTCAATAACTTCCTTAATAATCAATATTTTCTAATATTTTTGGTCTCATTTTGTAGCTGTTTTTTCACGCTATCATACCATCTTATGACTGTAAGTCGTAAAAATTGCCTTATCAAATTGCAAGGACTTGAAGTTGTACAAGGTGTCTACACAAATCCGGGAAACAAATTCCCTGCCAATTCCAGGTTTTTTCCAGGTATGATTTTTCGCGAGTTTATTAGAAAGAAACTTCCTTTTCATTTTATAAGAATTAAATTAATATTACACGATATTCTTAAATATATTTTATCACGTTAGATTAAATAAATTAATAAATAATGCTAAAAACATAATCATTTCTCGAATTTGTCTCTAAAGTACATGAATTTGAATAAAAAGACAAACACATTTTTTATTTAATCTACTTATATTCAAAATTTAGTGCATATTTAGGTAAAATGATCTGCATTTTCAAACAAATAGTTGAAATTTCAATCAAAAGGATTAATTTTCTAGCAAAAAGACGATTTTTTAAAAAAATACATTAATTCTCAATGAAATAGTTGAATTTTCAACTAAAAAAGATCAATTTTCAAACAAACAGTTGAATTTTGAACTAAAAGATATCACTTTTCAACCAAAAATGGAATAGTTAAATTTTCAGTTTAAAAAATTCTTCTTATACATAAAAAAAAAGATTTTTTAAAAACAAATTTAATATAACCTTTAACCAAATAGTTTTTTTTTCAACCAAAAAGGTTGGTTTCTAGCAAGAAATACGATTTTTAAATTGAATATATGAATTTGTAAAAAAAGATGAATTTTCAATTAAAGAAGAGCCACGTTTAACTAAACAGTTAAATTTTTAACCAAACTAATGAAGAGAATACTAAAATTATCAATCTTTATTTCGAATAAATAAATTTTAAACAAAACGATGAATTTTTGAGAAAATATTTCAATTTTGAACAAAGTAGTTATATTTTTAACCAAAACGATGAATTTTCTACCATTTTTGACCATGTATACAAACAAATTAAAGTCAAAATTAAAAATACATGAATGTTCAACAAAATATTTGCATTATCAAATGCAAATAAAACAAATTTTCAACCAAGTAATTAAATTTCAAACAAAAAAGATCTATTTCCTAACAAAAATGGAATAGAAGAATCGTTTTTATCAAAGAAGACGAATTTTATTGAAAATACTTGTTCAAAACATTATTCTTACAGAAAAAATTACAGATTTACGTTTTAAACAAATTTAATGTAACCTTTAACCAAATAGTCTTATTTTCAACCAAAAAGGTGGATAATTACAGAAGCGATCAATAGTTAATTGTAATACTTGAATTTTTGAGCAAAAAAAATGGATTTTTAAACAAGACGATTAATTTTCAATGAGAAAAATTAATTTTCTAGTAAGAAAGACGATTTTTAAATGAAATATATGAATTTGTAAAAAAGAATGATTTTTCAATTGAAGAAGCGCCACGTTTAATTAAACAGTTCAATTTTGAACCAAACTAATGAATTTTTAAGTAGAATGATCAATCTTTATCTTAAATAAATGAATTTTAAACAAAAAAATTAATTTTTGAGACAATATTTCAATTTTGAACAAAGTAGTTATATTTTTAACCAAAAAGATGTATTTTCTACAATACAAATAAAACAAAATTTTAAACAAATAGTTAAATTTCAAACAAAAAAATATCCATTTCCAAACAAAAATGGAATAGAAGAATCGTTTCTACCAACGAAGACGAATTTTATTGAAAATACTTGAATTT
This sequence comes from Druon quercuslanigerum, assembly GCA_010014905.2. Lineage (NCBI taxonomy): Eukaryota > Metazoa > Arthropoda > Insecta > Hymenoptera > Cynipidae > Druon > Druon quercuslanigerum. The sequence goes on from JAAAKG020000031.1 coordinate 2,195,108, forward strand.
TGAATTTAAAAGATAAATTGTCAAATAAAAATTAAATAGTTCAATTTTAAGTTCAAAACATTATTCTTACAGAAAAAATTACAGATTTATTTTTTAAACAAATTTAATGTAACCTTTGACCAAATAATTTTATTTTCAACCAAAAAGGTGAATTAATTACAAAAATGATCAATAGTTAATTGCAATATTTGCATTTTTAAGCAAAAAATGGGTTTTTAAATAAGACAATTAATTTTCAAACAGCAAAAAATAATTTTCTAACAAGAAAGACGATTTTTAAATTAAATATGTGAATTTGTAAAAAAAAAAGATGAATTTGCAATTAAAGAAAACACACGCTTAACTAAACAGTTAAATTTTCAACCAACCTAATGAATTTGAGACAAGATTTCAATTTTGAACAAAGTTGTTTTATTCTTAAGCAAAACGTTGATTTTTTTACCATTTTAGACCATGTAGTAAAAAAATTAAATTCAAAATAAAAATACATGAATGTACAACAGAATATTTGCATATCAAATACAAATAAAACAAATAGTTAAATTTCAAACAAAAAAGATCCATTTCCTAACAAAAATGGAATAAAAGAATTGTTTTTATCAATGAAGACGAATTTGATTGAAAATACATGAATTTTAAATTAAAAAGATAAATTGTCGAATAAAAATTGAATAGTTCAATTTTCAGTTAAAATGAATTTTCAACCAAAGCTACGAATTTTCAACAAAAATAATGATTCGTCAACTTAAATAGTTGAATTTGCAACCAAAAACATGAATTTTCAAATAAATTGATGAGTCTTTAACTAAAATCATTAAGTTTCCCATAAAAAGCATTATTTTCAGCCCAGAATATTGATTTATAACAAAAGGTCAAAATTGTCAAACAAAAATAATTTTTCAACCAAATGTTAAATAGTTATATTTTAAGTAGAAAAACTAATTATCAATAACAAAAAAAACAAGAAACAAATTTTCAACAAAATAGTTCAAGTTGCACTTGGAATGAACTTAATAAACTGAACTTTCAGTCAAAAAATTGATTTCAAACAAAAGGGCGTGTTATTCCATTTAATATTCAATTTAAAAACAAAAAATTAACTACGCTCTTGACAAAATTCCCTGCCTTCAAAAAAAGCCCCTGACATTTCCAGGTTTTCAGGTAGGTCAGAAATCCAGAGTTGTAACAAAACTGCGGAAAAATAGCTTGAAAAGAGCCCAAGAAGATAAAAAAATATTGATTATTAAGGAAGCTATTGAAAACTTAAGAAAACATTATTAAAATATCCACTATTCTTGCAATATTTACTTGAAAAATAGAGAAATAGCCTCATCCTGGGCTCATTTTCTACCGAATTTTGAGATCACCTAATCCTTCAAAGAGAAAAAATATTAGCTCTGACATACTTAAAATTAAGAGAACTTAATCAATAATGAAGAAAAGAAGAAGTGTATTCAAACTTTTGGCCTGTGCAATAGTTTTGAATAAAAATAAAATTAATAAAAAAAAAGATAGGAAGTAGATTTACTTGTATAATGAGCTGACTAGGACGAACTGATAGGTCGAAGGCGAGTTCAGGTTTAGGCAGACTTTAAGTACTTCGTTGTTGTGAGGCTTGATTCGGAAGCAGCTGACGAAACAGTCGATCATTAAATCGATGTCCTGAGCGACGCAGCTCTGTCCACGTGAAAAGGGCTTGCATGGATTGAAAAGAAGCGAGGTCAGGTCGCTCATGACGTGCTGTACAAGGGTGAAAATGACATTATTCGAATCCAAATTGCTGATGTAGGTCGAGGCCTTGCAAAGTTTGACGCAGGTGACTGCGGCAGCCTCAACAAGTTGCCTGTTCGAGCCCCCGTGCATTCCCAGGCCCTTTTTCACACTGTCGATGAACGATTTCTTTTTCGAGTGCTTTGGCGAACAGGGCGCGCCCGTATCGGCGTTCACAATTTCCTCGAGGACTTTCGGCGAGAGTATCAGCAGCATTATTTGCAGAGGCCAGACAGCGGCCGCTCGTCCCTTCTTATTGTCGGCAAAAGAGTCCAAGACGTCGAACAACTCGCCACAGGCCTTGCCCAACTCGTCATTCGGCCTCTTTTGCAAATCGGCGAATTCGTGCGGATAGGTGTCCATCCAATTCCAAACGGCCTTCTCGAGAGAATTCATCAGGACGAGGTGAGCCGACTTTTTCAGCTGACGGAACTTTTGGATCGTTTCTGCAAAATTGTGTTTTAGAACAATTATTCCAGATAAACTAGAGACTCTTGCGAATTTTCTACCAAAAGAGAAGAGTTTTAACAAAATTGTTTAATTTTCAGGCATACGAACTAAGTTTCAACTGAAAAGATTAATTTTCTCTCGAAAAATACGAATTTTCAACAACAAAAGTTATACTTTTAACCAAAAGAGATGAATTCTTAAAAAAATGGAATATTTAATATATCAACCAAAGATTATTTTAATTTTAAACAAAAATAATTGGATTCAACTAAAAAATATGAATTTTTAACTAAAAAACGGTAAATCCTCAACCGACTTGACGAATTTTCAACAAAAAAGTTATACTTTTAACCAAAAGAGGTGAATTCAAAACAAAATGTAATAAATTTTACATCAACCAAAAATGATTATAATTTTAAATAAAAAATAATTAAATTCAAATAAAAAATATGAATTTTCAACAAAAAAAAGGTAAGTCCTCGACGGAATTACCGAAACTTTAACAAAACAGTTGACATTTCAACCAAAAAGGATACTTTTTCAAAAAATTATTTAATTTTCAATAAAAAACATGAACCTTCAACGAAGAAGATTAATTATCTCACGAAAAATACGCATTTTCAACAAAAAAGTTATAATTTTAACCAAAAGAGATGAATTATCTAAAAAAATATAATAAATTATATAGCAACCACAAATGATTTTAATTTTAAATAAAAAATAATGAAATTCAACTAAAAAATATGAATTTTAAATCAAAAACATGAATTTTCAACGAAGAAGATTAATTATCTACCGAAAAAGACGAAGTTTCAACAAAATAAATAAATCAGTTAAATTATAAACTAAAAAAGATTAATTTTTAACAACAAAAATTGAATAGGTAAATGTTGAGTTGAAAAATTAATTTTGGACTAAAAAAAAAGAACGAATTTCAGACAAAATAGTTAAATTTTTAACCAAAGAATATTATTTCTCCAAGAAAAATAATATTTAATGTATTAACCAAAGATTATTTTAATTTTAAATAAAAATAATTGGATTCAACT
>JAAAKG020000031.1:2198476-2209289 GCA_010014905.2 Druon quercuslanigerum
CGATGAATTTTCTATTTATATTTATTTTCTGTATTTTTCTATTTTCTATTTCTATATTCATAAATAAAAAAAATCTTTTTAACTAAAGCCACGACTTTTCTTCTAAAATAATTATTTGTCAAGTTAAATAGTTGAATTTGTAACCAAAAACATGAATTTTAAAATAAATTGATGAGAATAATTAAATTTTCGATAAAAAAAATTATTTTTTAGCCCAGAATATAAATTTATAAAAAAAAGGTGAAAATTTTCAACCAAATATTAAATAATTACATTTTAAGTAGGAAAATTAATTTTCAATCACAAAAAAAACAATTTTCAATAAAATAGTTCAAGTTTCACTTTGAATAAACTTAATAAAAACTTAATTTTATCCAAAATATTGAATTGTCAGTAAAATTGATTAATCTTTATCTCAAAAAAATGAATTTTAAACAAAAAGATGAATTTTTGAGAAAATATTTCAATTTTGAACAAAGTTTTATTTTTAACCAAAACGATGAATTTTCTATCTATATTTATTTTCTATATTTTTCTATTTCTATATTTATAAATAACACAAATCTTGAATCAAATAGTTAAATTTTAAACAAAAAAGGAATAGCAGAATCGTTTTTATTAACGAAAACGAATTTTATTGAAAATTCATAAATTTTAAATTAAAAACATAAATTTTCAAGTAACAATTGAATAGTTCAATTTTCAGTTTAAAAAATTATTCTTACACAAAAAATAGATTTATTTTTTAAACAAATTTGATTTAACCTTTAACCTAATAGTTTTATTTTCAACCAAAAATTTGAATTAATTACTAAAATGATCAATAATTAAGTTGAATTTACAATTTAAAAAGACCCACTTTCAAGTAAACAGTTAAATTTTCAACTAAAATATTGAAATTTCAATTGAATATTAATCTTTATTTTAAATAAATGAATTTTTGAGAAAAAATTTAAATTTTTATAAAGTAGTTTTATTTTTAACCAAAAAGATGAATTTTCTATCTATATTTATTTTCTATATTTTTCTATTTTCTATTTCTATATTAATAAATAAAACAAATGTTCAAAAAATAGTTAAATTTCAAACAATAAAATATCCATTTCCAAACAAAAACTGAATGATGATTTTTTGAAAAAATTTTTATTTTGAACAAAGCAGTTTTATTTTAAACCAATTAATGAAGACGAATATTATTGAAAATAGATGAATTTTATACTAAAAAGATAGATTGTCAAATAATATTTGAATAGTTAAATTTTCAGTCAAAAAAATTCATTGTTAACCAAAGCCACGAATATTCAATTATAATAATTATTCAACTTAAATGGTTGAATTTGCAACCAAAAACATGAATTTTGAAATAAATTAATGAGCCTTTAACTAAAATCATTAATTTTCCCATAAAAAGCATTATTTTCAGTCCAGAATTTTCAACCAAATATTAAATATTTACATTTTAAGTAAGAAAATTAATTTTCAATAACATTTTTAAAAAACTTAATAAAAAAAAATGAATACTTAATGTACAGATCCATTAAATATTTTTTTACATATTAAATAAAAAACTTTTTTATAAAAAATTTGCAACTTTAAACGCTTTATATTTTACTTGCTCAAGTTTTTAAGGCAGCATTATAAAAATGTTTAAATTAAAAATGTAAGCTTAAAAATAAGAATCTAAAAAGACAAATTTTTAAGCAAAAGATTTCTGAATTATGCTTTATAATCTGAATAATAGCCAATTTGAAAAAGAATAAAATAAATTCAACTCATTATTTGAAAAACTGTGGAAATCGAATAATTTTGTCTTAAAATTTGTAGAATTTCCGGTCCAGCGTTCACGTTGAAAATTGCTGATAAAAAATATATATTTTCTCATTTCAGCGGCCATCCTCAGATTGTTGTTGAATCTCTCTTCGAAATGATGAAAATCCACAAATAAATTGTTCTCCACTCTCCAACTTAAAATCTAGACTACTCAGATAATTATCTAACTGATACGGATGTAAATGAAGGTCTGAAATTAAAGTGATTTTTCCTCCAGGCAGTTGCAGCAGTCTACCATCTCATTTTTTTTTTTTTTTTCTAGGTCATAGAAATGCCTCGCTGTAAAGATAAGTCTCGAACGGCTAAATCACCTGAATATCCAATTACCCATGGCACGATCTCTATCTTACTTTCTAACTTAAAACGAGAAGTAATCAGTAAAAAGACGGATGATTTATATTCTTGAAATTTCATAAGCACGAGGCCTTTGTTTTTATTAATATCTCTGTACAAAAACAGTCGAAAAAATTATAGATTTTCTTTCGTTAAAGATTCAATTTTTTCGAGCTCACGGCATATATACAAGCGGGAAATCATAATAGAATATCGTTTAACCTAAAACTAAACATAATTATACATTGATACATAATAGATATAATTATAGCATTATTATAGTAATAGTAATCTACGAGAGTCTAGGGATTTTGTATTGTACGTGTCTGTTATCAAAAGAAAAAAAAAAAAAAAAAAGAAGCGCAATATCTAAAAAAACGATCAACTAATCCATTGATCCTTCCTCAAAATTGTCTTCTTTTTTTCTCTTGTTTTGCGTATTCGTGTGTTTCAAAGTTTAGAAATTCCTGAGAAAATTTTACGATAAACTCAGGAATTTCTATCCCTGTTTGTGTCACCATACTAAACGGATTTATACAGAATTCGTCTTCGCAATAACGTACAAATCAGTGTAAACTTTCATGGAAAGGTTGGCTCGATTCGGATTTTTTTTTGGTCTCAAGACTTGGTCACTCGACAGTCGAATCTAACGATAATTACAAGCAAAGTAACGTCACATTGAGATAATCATTTGCAAACAATGTTCGCGACCTTTTCAATCCGAATCCAACATTCCTCTTCATTCCACGATCTCTCGCTGACTACGCTCTCAACTATCAACTCTGCACTCCACTTTACCAACTAAAGTCATAAACCTCCTTTTTTTTTGAAAATACACCAAACAAGGATCATCAGGACTCAAGGTCGAAAATTAATTTTTTTTTTCAAGCACAACCTTCCCGATGAAGAAAGTTATCAATCTGATCTGTCTTTTGTATCAATTTGATATTCAAGAGAATGGATCCAAGAATCTATCAGTCTTTTATTTCTTTATATTGATGCAGATCTCCGTATCAATTGAACAAAATTGAAAAAAAAATAATTTCAAACTTACTACTACATTTTGTCATAAGGGATAATTCTTATGGCTAAATGCAGATGGGAAAACTTGTCTTCACCAGGACGGCAGAATAGACCTTGAGAGATAGTTTGGAAAGTTTGTCAACATTCGACTGATTTTAATTTTCTGTACAATTTTGAATCCAGCCAAAATATTGAAAAGACGAGGAGGATTTGAATTGGCAAAGTGTGAATGCGGATTTCAGAGTAAAAGCACGATCACTATATTTTCTTTTTCTTCACCCTTTCGCCCTTCCTCTCACTCACAAAATTCTCTCAGTTATCATCGTTCTCTGCTTGAATCAATACGACGGATTTACAATATTCTCGACACTCGAAAAGCAGAAAGTTTTGACCTTTTGTCTCATTTCTCCGTGTCCTGAGTTCCGATTTATCATTCGCTTTTTTGTTTGTTAACAATGCACTCTTTCATGGAGGGCCCGAGTAGAAAGGAAGAAAGATAAAAGAAAGAAAAGAAAGCAAAGATTCAATTTATCTTCAAAGAGATAAAGTCATCACGAGCCTCTGTGTCACAGAGACGTGAAAATAATTTGTTTACCTTCTTTTTTTAATTTACAACATCATATCTCTTTTTCGAGGACACTTCTCTTTAAACTTTTTCTTGCTCTTTCAGTCCTTTCTTTCTCGTCCTTACATCCATTCGTCCAAAGAGTCATACTCATCCTCAACGCGCTCGCACGAAACTTTTTTTTTTATATATATCATTTATCTTGATTTTGTCTCGATTTATTTAAAAAAATACTGAATTAACCAAGCTAAAATCACAGACGTGCTGGCCGCCTACCAGCGGGTTTGTACAAATTCTTCCTGAAGGACTCTAATTATGTTACAACGTGTATGTATATGTTTATATATATATAAGTATGTATATATAATGTATATATATTTATAATAATTACAATTCGTTCGAGAAATTCATATGCTCGCATTTGTGTAACATATAATGTATATGCAACTATTAATACGCGTGAATAATGTGTAGGTGGGACGCGCGTACAATTATCGTGTGTAAAAAATAACAAAAGATACAATAAAATAAGGACGACGAGAAAAAAAAATACTCAAATTGACAAAATGCGAGTAGAAAATCAAAAAATGCTCTTTGCAGATCCTTCTCTCCTTCCCCATTTAAGATTGCGAGACATTAAAAAGGGGAAGCAGAGAGAAATCTTACTTTTCAGGTATGTCTTATTATTGCGCCTTACAATTTTTTTCTTGTGCGCTCGCTGTGCTCGAAATCGTTCAAATGGAAAGTGACGAAAAGAAATATACACATAAATAAACCCGAAGCGACGAAACGGCACCACTTTTCAGTTCTCGTGTCGAGATTTTCGTTTTGTTTCACAGTTTTCGTTAGTGTCTCTGTCACAGGTAAAAACCCAGAATTCTCGAAATTAAAAAAGAGCGCATTGCGCAAAAAAAAACGCCCTTGGGAAAGACAAATCGAGACGGAAAGAAAAATATTTTTGAAATCAAATACCAGTCGATTTCAAAATTTTCTTTTGGTCTCGGTTTCTCTTCCCCAAAGGCACCTTTTCCACCCCCGCCCTTTTCTAATTTCGAAAATTCCGGGTTTTCGACCCACCCTTTGTGCGCAGAGCATCCGGAGATTTTTAATCTTTCGTTCTCGTTGTCAACGTTGCGAAATTAAATCCGAAAATCCCGACGTGTCACCTCGGACGCACTTCCGAAATCAGAATCACAATCCCGGATTACCTTTGTACTATTTTTTTTTTCAACACCAAAAAAATACACCCTGCATGGTGCACTTGAAAAGTTGTTATTGTGTGTGAGGAAAAAAACGTTCTGCGAGTGCGCCAATTTTCTGCGCTGCGGAAAAATCAGTGCAAAAAAAATGCGCAGGCGTAGATCGTTAAAAACAAAAACAAATCTTGCACATGCGCGCGTGCATTTTTGTGAGTGTATGTGTGTATGTCTCCACTTTACCGAAAATGGAGAGTTTACCAACAAAAGAGAAAGCTTTTCGCCGAGAGTATTGATTTTCGGTGCTGTGTGCGCCCGTGGCAACGAAATGAAATTGTACTTCCGAATGTAAATATATATACCTTCTATACATGCATATATGTATGCGTGCGCAAATACGTGCGTGAAACGCAACGGTCAAGCAACGAGATCACGCAAAAATGGATTCAATTAATTGTATTGTGAAAAAATTTCCTTTGGGGGGTGGCAAACAGAGGCAAAAAAAATTCTTGAAATCGACTATTTTCTACTCGGGAGAAAATTATGGCGATTTTGTGACCAACTGACACTGTAAATTTAATTTTTTTTTGTTTGAAAACGGAAAACAATTTTCTGTTTAATAATGGCATGTTTCTTCGATTTAAACTGAAAAAATTTCAAGCCCAAGTTCAAAACCAATCTTTTGTCTGACAAAAACAAAATTTACTTAACAATCTTCAAGATGCAAGAATCATTGAAAAAAGAAAAATAGCACTTCTTGCTCTCATTTTTTTAAAAAATTCTACCAAAGTCAAATATGAACCGATTTCAAAAAAAAATTTTCCCTTTATATTTGAAATCCCCCGAGGTAATTTTTCCAATCGGAAAAAATCGATCTCGCTCTTATCATCGCGTTGCGCGCCCGTAACGCACCCGCGTCTGGACATTAGGTCGTCGCATACGGAAATTACTTTTAACTCTCATTCAATCTCTCTTTCTCTCGCACTTGCACACACCCATACACACAAATTTCTCTTTCTCTCTCTCAATTATTCTCCGTATTTCTTATTATAATCACAGACGTGGTTTACTAATTGCTACGTACAAGAGCCTTTTTTGTTCTTCGACGTCGAGCGCGATAAGTTCCCTCTCATTCTACCCAATCTTCCCTAGAGTCTGCTTTAGTCGGCAAAACTTCCGATTGATTAAATTGGTCACTCAGAAAAAGATTTTTTGATTCAAAGAAAATTTCTTTTACTAAAAATTCTAATTGGCCATTAAAAAGAAAAGTTAATTTGACCCAAAGAAATTTCTTTGCTTCAAAAAAAAAAAAAAAAAACGCTTTTTGTTCCAATGAGAAAAATTATCTTAAAGAACCGGTTTCTTTAATTCAAGACATTTTTCAGAGTGTTCTCTTCCACATTGAGAAACAGGTATTATCACATTTTTACGGTAAAAAATGAACGTTCAAGGTTTTATTATATGATTTTATTGTTTGAAATGAACAAACAGTGATTCAATTTTGTTTTAGTACGTGTCACTTTTTTTTGTTTAAAATTTAAGTTTTTTTTGTAATGTTAAGAGAATACGTTCCTTTTTTTACTTTGCATAAAGGTGATAATGTCCATGCAACCTTGAAAGTGGTAAATCTCGAATAAAAACTTGCTTTGACTAGCTTTAAGAAATATCAATGAGGAAATTGGCAAGCATCTTTCAGAAGAGAATTCTGGTGAGCTACTTGTTAGTTTTTCATTATCACTGAATTAACAACAAGTTACTAATGAAACAGTGTCAAGTTTACCAGCTTTGGCAAGCATTTTTACTAATTATCAGCAAAAAATGACTAAATCGCAGAAAAAAATGAGTAAACTTATTTCATCAGACCTTCTCATTAATTCAGATTTCGAGATAACAATCGGAAGTCTTGTAAAGCGTTAATTTATCACAATCTTTATCTCATTCTCTCACACATTTACTCTCAGTCTGTGTGTCTCTCATTCAACCTTTCATACTCGGAACACACAAAGATGTCAAAACACCTACGAGCTTGTATTTTTCGATTTCTCTTTTCGAGTTCTTGTTCACTCCTAGAGGCAAAATTACGTCATTACAGCTACATTTACAGGAAAAAAGCCTCTCTTTACATTTATTTAAAAAAAAGGGACCAGTTGATTGAACGAAAATGCAAACTTTGAATCAAGTATTGTCAACACGAAAAGAGACAATCGGTGCAACGAAACTCGCGCGTTCGTGAAAAGGTGGAGATGCTGCCGTCGCTGCAATTTCCCGATTTTAAAAATGTCGATTCTTCTTTTAAAGTCAGGAAATTGTAATTTTTACAAAATTTGACAGCAGCTAAAAAATTAATCGTTTCAAAGGATCTTACCTCGAATGAGACTCAAACCTGAAGAGTCAGTGTCCTAAAAAAAGGACAAATTTCCATCCTGTACTTGGCACAGAAAAAAAAACATCCACCATCAATATTTACACAATTTTTGGACCAATTCACAAACTTACGAACTTTGCAACACCAATTTCACAAACCTGTACACACTAAGAGATCATGCACACAACCTCACACTCACCTTTTCTTTATGAATCTCTCATTCACACTCTCTCTCTTACCTATTTTGCCCAATTCTCCCTTCGCGAAGAAAATCACAGCTTCAAAGGATTATAATATACACAATTTTCGGCGATAAGCGCCTTACAATATACAACGTTCATATGTACATATAAACGCGCATCAATTACACACGTACGAAGCAGATTCCTGTGGATCCCGACGATCTCTGGAGACTCTAATGAATTCAAGGAAAGAGGAAGGTGAAGGCAGACAGGAGACGAAAATCACTGGTTGGGTGTCTTCTCTCTCTCTAGTAGGGGATTACTATTTTTCTTGGTCTTTGCACGGGATGCTGAGATCATAAAGAGTTCCGGCTTGCTCGTCTTGATTCCTCCGACGGAAGAAGGTAAGATGGTCGGTTCTTCGTCTTTGCACAAAATGCTGAGATCATTATTTTTGTATTCCTCTGACGGAAGATGATCAGCGACGAGATCGTACTGAGGATGGCGAGAAGGGAATCCGATTTTGGATCTTATCGGAGCGAAGACCGAGACGAAGTGCTTGATTCTTCGTCTCGCTTCGGAATGGAGGCGTTCAACTGGAAACGAAAGCGGCGATTTGCTCGCTAAATTGCGGGTGCTCCAAGAGGAGAGAGTCTTTGCAGCTCTCGAACTGCTGTTGGTGCTGGTGATGTTGGTGTTGGAGATGTTCCTGGAACTGGATCTCCTCCTGATCACTGGACTTTTCGTAAAGAACACAGATGGACCCGTTCTCACCGATCCTGTAGGAGACTTCGGCGGGGTCAATCCACATCGTGAACTCCGAGGGAAAGAGACTGTGGAGCACGGTGGGCAGGAGGCCAACATTTGCGCCCGCTTGGGCTATCACAGGGTCCATCTTGCCGTTGATTCTGATACAGCGGTAGCCCGAACCTCGGTTGGGTCGGTCGGGGAACCAGTGGTCCCTGTATCGTCGCTTGAGAACCTCTGTCAGGGAGCTCTTGAACAACTCCAATTGCCGTTCTGTCACTTGGCCTGTCTGAATGCGCAGCAGATCCACTAGAAAATCTGCTGCTGAAACGATTTCCAGCCTCATGGTGAGTGGTCTTGAGGGGAACAGGGTGAAGAGTTTAGCTGCCTCTGAAGGAATAATCCCGTCTTCCGCCACCTTCAGGGTTCTTCTTCTTCGCCGCGCCTAGATTGGGTCACGGCGAGCAGTCAGGAACTTTCGAAACTCTCTTGCTCTCGACAAAATGGCGCCGCCACGTCGTAACGGACCGATAGACTCTTGAGCGTCTCCACTTCAGCTCTGCCCACTTTTTTCCTCGCGTATAAGTCCCCGCAAACTGGTTTACTATCGATTTTGAAATTGCATCGAAGACCGAAAACACTTGTCACAACAACTTTTTCAAATTTACTCTGCCTTCTCACGTCAATTACTCAAACTAACCCCGCGTGTCAAAGTCTAGCCCACAACTAACCGTTTTAAACTCCGAACCGATATATATTTTTTTTTTTGACGCGAGACAATTTATAAACACTCCTACTCACGAAGGAGAAGCGCACCCTCCGGCAGGCGATGACTTTCTAAAGGCAACGGAGCTCGGCTGCGTCGGGGAAGCTTCGCCTCTTTGTTCGAGGCGGAAGAGTGGGGCGGGTGGGGATTGATGAGAGGGCCAATGGGAGCGAGTTGTGACCAGCCAGATGCGCGATCACTGATGCGCTGTAGCAGACACTGCCGCAGCTGCGTCCCGAATCGCTATAGCTTTTTTACGACAGTGGCTCCCAATCCGCGGATCTCGGGTTGGGTAATAATAAAAAACAACGTGCGTCACGCCACTCGAGGACAACGTTCGACTATGAATATTGGACGATTCGCTGAATTGGTGGAATCGACTGGTCTGAGCTGGAACTCACGCGTAACGCAAGCACTACGTCAACAAATTTCACGGATTTATTTCAACACGACATTAAGGCAACTACGTTTTTGCGCTATTTTCGAGGCTTTTCGGTTAAAAACTTGGAATCCAAGTGGGAAAACTGCTCAGCTGTTCAATCGCATTCAATACAATGGAATTGTAGATTTTAAAAATCCCTTAACACTATTCAAGTCCTCGGAAATCTTATAAAGTACGATTAAATCCTTTAAAAATAATTAGGAATTTTTTGAAATACTCTAAAACCTCTTTGGTTCTAGAAAATTCTTCTAAATCTTCCGAAATTCTTTCAAAATGCGTACAAATATTTTAATCTCTTCACATCAATCTATGTAAATTTCAATTCTTGTGAGTAAATTCTTTGAAATTTGATGAAAATATTATAAAATATATTGGAATTCCCTCAGGATTTATGAAAATTCCTTAAAATTTCTTGGGACCTTTGAAACATTTTGAAATCCCTCACTTCTTATAAATAAATTCTTAGAAATTTTATTAAAATATCATAAAATCTCTTAAAATACCCTTAAGTTACATGCAATTTCATGATATTTCTTGAAATTCCTTGAAACTTGTTTCTTAAAATTTTCTCTTAAAAATCCTTGAAATCGCTCAATTCTCATGAATAAATTATTTGAAATTTCAATAAAATATTATAAAATATCTTGGAATTCCTTAAAGTTACATTAAATTTGATAATATTTCTTGAAATCCTTTAAAATTACTTTATTTCCTTGAAGTCCATCAATTATTGTGAATAAATTCATTAAAAATTCATTAAAATATTATAAAATATATTGAAGTTCTCAAACAATTTCTTAAAATCACTTAAAATGTCTTGAATCTTTTGAAATCTCCTGAAACCCTTGAAATCCCTTAATTTTCTAAAATAAATTGTTTAAAATTTCATTAAAATATTATAAAATATCTTGGAATTCCCTGAAGATTTTTAAAAATTCCTAAAAATTTCTTGAATGCTTTGAAATTTTTTGAAATCTCTTACTTCTTCTAAATAAATTCTTTGTAATTTTACTTAAATATTATCAAATCTCTTAAAACCTTATAAATTTACCTAAAATCTAATGATATTTCTTAAAATCCGTTAATTCTTGTGAATAAATTCTTTGAAACTTGATTAAAATATTCTAAAATATTTTGAAATCCCTCAAAGATTTTAAAAAACGCTTAAAATTTCTTGCATATATTGAAATCTTTTAGTATTCCTTTGGATCCCTCAATTAATTCTCTTGAATAAATTCTTTGAAATTACATTAAAATATTATAAAATATTTTGAAATCTCCTGAAGATCCATATGACACTCCACAGCTTTGTTTAATTATTAGTTAATATTTATATAAGTTCGTTATGATTATAAAATTATTAG
>JAAAKG020000031.1:2209389-2241749 GCA_010014905.2 Druon quercuslanigerum
AAGCCTAAAAACCATCAGTTGAAGTTCAAAGTCTTCCTTGACCCATGACCTGAGAACATGTTTGGACGTGAAATTTTTCGCTCTTTCGATTGCCGTTGTCAAAAATAGGGGTTCCCATTTAAAAAAACAAAATTGACCTTGAAATAAGCTTGAAGATCAAGTTCAAGGTCAAATTCAATATCACCACTGGATTCCTCGTTAAAAGTTACTTCAAGAATGACTTTGATATTTTTGAAAAAATATTTACCTGGAGAGATATTTAGGTGTATCAAGACTTTTTGAACACCCTGTATACTAGCTGCCATACCTCTTCTTCTGTCCTAGCCTTCTCTGCCTCTTTCTCAAACCCTTTATTCTCTTCCTCTTTCTTTTTATCACACAACTCAGAACACTCTTTCTTTTTTCTCCTATATTCATCCCCATTATTTTTTTCTTTTATCCACTTTCTTAATTCATATCTGACCTCCTTCTTTTTCTCTTTAAAATCCTCATCCCATCCACTTCTATTCCTCTCCTTACTAACTTCATTTTTGTTTGTGCACTCTAACCCTCTTTTTACTTCTCCTATCATTTTTTCCATCTCGTCCACATTTTCCTTTCCCATTGCCTTGACCAATCCCCTTTTCCTACATTCTTTACCTTTGCCCCCTTTTTATGCATATTACTATTACTTTTTTCTCCCTTTAATGTCACTATTAATGTGTATATTCTCCTTCCTCATACCCCTCTATATTTCCGTTTAAAGTAAACCATCCAAACTCCTCCAAGTTCTTTAACAACTTCTTTCCCTCCCAATTTAGTACTTTATCTTTTGATTTTATTCCTCCCTCTTCTCCCCATTCCCTTCCTCCTCTGTCTCCTATTATCGCATTGAAATCCCCACCTATTATAATTCTAATAGTGTTGAACGAAAAAAAAAATTTTACATGAAAAAAAAATTTTAGTTTGGCAAATATTGTTTAGAATGTCCCATATATAATACATAAATATTGATAAAATGTAGAATAAAAAAGCGTATTTGTGAACAATATTTTCAAAAACAATTGTAATGAGTTTAAACTTTAATATTGTTGAAAATTCATATTACTAATAATTTGCGTTGAAAAAATAGTTTCATATTTTTACTCACTATCTTGTTTAAATTAAAATTTTTGTTTATAGAGCAACACTTTTTTATCAATTATTTTTAAAGTGAACGAAAAATATTGCAATCTTAAAAATCAATTGTAATAAATTAAAAATCTTACCAAATTCTTTGATAACAACTTCAATGAATGGTTTTATAATTAATAATTAAAAAATTGTATAATATAATGGTTTGAAACCAAATCAATCCTTTCTTCGACCGACAATATTTATGAATTATAAATCATAGAGTTTTTTATGTCTTACGGTCCATATAAATTAAAATCAAATTGAGCCAAAAAACATTTTTTTGCACTCAGAATTTATTTGATGAATAACTCATTTCTCAATCCTTGACGTTTCGGTACCAACTGACAAGTTAAAAATACATGAAGACATTGCGTAATGAGCGTTGACAATCAATGGACGGGTTTTCATTGAAACTACTGACGAGGAAGCGCAAAAATAAGTTTAAATTAAAAATGAGATATTTTTTAAATAAAAAGATGGCATTATTTTATAATAATTTGATAAGTTTCTGCGTGTAAATTAACTGCAATCTTTCCAAGTTTTTCATTGATGCGTGCTTTTTATGTAACTAATATTTTAATATTTTTGAAATCAAATTCAAAGTAATGGTTAAAATTCCAAAAATGTTATGACCACGAAGTAGTATAAGGATACCCCACTCCCGGAAAACTTGGTCGCGTGAATTCGAATTTAGTTAGTTTGCATAGCTCGTAGCGCCTGTTGCGGAAAAATGTAAAACCCTTAAATTTTCACAATATTGCATACGTTCCATCTTAGTTTCATGACAACTTATAAACAAAAACATAAAATTGTTTCATTTAAAAGCTTTGAATTAGAAATGATATATTTTAAAACCTTTTCTAATAAAATTGTCCAGCTTTCAAAATTTAATCGGAAATTCTACAATTTGTAACGCTTTTAATTAGAAATAATACCATTTGGGAAACTTGTATTCATTTAGCACTTTTTCGGAAGTGGCGCCACAAACGATGCAAACTAACTAAATCCGAATGGGAGTGGGGTCTCCTTACACTACTTCGTGGTTGTGACGAACCTGTCTTAACCTGTGTTTTTTTTTACTCTTCGAAATTAATCTAATGTTTTAATTAATTTCTGAATCTCAGGTAAAACAGTTACATTAATCTACGAAATTATTTATCATGATTGTTCTACTTAAAATTACTAATTGTAAACATATAATTATTTGAGTTAAATGCTTTTGAAAAAGGTGCGAATTGGTACCGCAATGCCAATGATTTAGATAGGAGTTTTTTATAAAATAAATTCTGAGTTCGAAAAAATGTTATTTGTCTCAATTTAATTTTAATTTATGTGAACCGTAATACATAAAGAAAAGATGTATGATTTTAAATTCATTAATGAAAAAAGTTGAAAATTATCTCTCGAAATAGTTCTTTGCCAGATCTTCTTTATTTTCTTGTCATTTAGTACGGTATTAACTTGTACTTTCTCGGAGCAATAGGTTTGTTTCACAATTTTAGATAAAATAATTTTTTAATACATAATTTTAATCTAAACCCAAAGTGCGTCCTGAATTTTTTTCTGTTGAGTTGTTCAGCAGAATAAAATTATTAAAAATTGAAGGCGGTAAAACACTTACTCGCGTTGGTGTCACGGGACTCAGATACATAATTATCAATGTTACTATGTGGTTTTGATGGAAACCAGTCCTGTGCACCTCTCCATATTTCAGATTTCAACTTGACCCCGCAACTGTCCTAACTTAATTAGCCACTTATATCTGCGGCGCAGCGCTAGTTGCCCTATCTCTCCCTGTTTTTGTATAGAAAGCATTGGGAGCAGTTCACTTTTTTAAATTTGTTAGTAAACAAAATGTTATTTTTATGCAAAAAATTATTTTAATTAAGACAATGTTATTCATTTAACATTTCAAAATAGTTTTTTAATAATTTTTTATTAATATGAAAGAGAAAATATTTATTATAATATCGTAGAATAATCTTGACAAAGTGGAATATATCTTAGATTCGAATTTGAATAAAAAGTAAAGTATGATTTTTAAATTTTATTTTCGAAAACATAATAAAGCATATTAATAATTAAATTTAAAAAGAATTTCCCCTGAAAAAATTTAAATAGTATAGAGTTTAAACTTACAAAATGAGTACCCACCTAACCTGTTACCATCTTCAAAGGTTCCTGAAAGATCACATGTTACGAGAGGAATAGTTACTTTTATGTCAGTTTCGTAGCAGGTAACGTCACAATCGCCGTAGTTTACAAGGGAGGCTTATTTCTATCAGTTCCCTGCCCGACTAGTAACTAGTAACGTTAACGTTAATTTTGCAAGAAAAAACATGATTTTTTCTTGGGTTCTTCAAAAACTCTGGAGATAACGAAGAATTTTTCATTAAATTTTATAACTTTAATGATTTATACTTTATTAAGATATATATGTTTATTGAAAGTATTCAAAATCAGACGCAGTTATAAAGAAATATTTTATTCAAAAATTCAGTTTTTAAATTTCATTGTGAAAAACACAGTTTTTTATTTGTTTGAAAATATTTCTTTAAAATTACGTTTAATTGAGCATAATTAAAAAAATACATCTTAATATCACTAAAATCACCAAAGTTATGATAGTTCAAAGAAAGGAAATTAAAATTAAAGTTTAAATTAGAATTAACATTTTTAATCTAAAATTAAAGTTTAAATTAGAATTAAAAATTTTAATCCACTATTTTATACTATCTATTTTGAATATTAAAATTCTATTATGATATTTGGATTCATCGACGTAAAAACTTTAAGATACCCATTTTATAAAATGTTGACTGTTTTGAAATTTTCGAGCCGCCATATTGGATCAGCTATTTTGAATTTTGAAATTCTCTTTTAAAATTCGGAATCAGCGACCTGAAAAAAAACTTCAGAATTCTCACTCCTATAGAAATCGGGCCATGAATCCAAGTTCTAAAAGGAAACCGATAAGCCTGTAAAGAAATTGAAAAAAAATGTTTAAGCTCAAATATTTTAATGGTTGCTTATTCTAGCAGTAATGAATAGCTACTCCCCAGTTTAGTTCCATTTTATGTAGAAATAATTCATGTAAAATTTGAGCTTAATCATGCTAAGGGAAAGGGTGCCCCTGGGCCCTTGAAAATAAAAAAAAAAACATTAAAAAATCAATTTTGTTTGTTTATTATGCAAAATATTAATTATATGCAAAAAAGCTTGGTACAAAAGTTGTAAAGCTATTAAAAATGCATATATTTTTGTCTACAACTTTTTCTTCTATGACTGACTGTTTTCAAAGAAAATGCGAAAAAGTATGCCACGAATAAAGCTATTCCAAGTACTCTAGCAGAGGATAGTCTACGAGTCTTCCATAAAGCACGTAGCACTTTTTTGCTTTTAGTCTATCTGTGTGCTTCCCAGTTTCCTGAGTATTCTTGTCCAAGCGCTACCAAGAGGTACCAATACTAATATAGTAATGTAGTTTTACTGAGCAGATTGTTCTTCTAAAATCTAAAGGACCCATGATCCTAGCCCACAGTCAACCACCCAGCCACATACCTGAGGCAGTTCTCTTTCGGATATCCTGTGATTCTTTCGAATGGCGATGCTGAACAACTTCTTGGAGTGCCTGTACTGCAATCTGGGACTGAAAAAGATCAGGCATCTGCTGTTTGTGAAATTCTTATTGAGTTGGGTCTCCAAGATTGTGTTAAAGCATTAGTTTTCGATACAACAGCATCGAATATTGGAAGTTATAGAGCTGCGTGCGTCTCGATAGAAAATTTTGTAGAAAAAGATCTTTTGTACTTCGCTTGTACACATCATATGTATGAAATTATTCTTAGAAGCGTTTTCGAGGAAAAGATGGGTAAAACTAAAGGTCCGATTGTATTGATCTTTAAAAATTTTCAAAAAGCTTGGCCTGGAATCAATGTTAATAATTTCCAATCAGGGATTGTAAACAAAAAGGTCAAAGGATACTTCAATAAAGTCGACGTATCTCGAATCCTTGATTTTGTTAAAAATACTTTGAAGGAACAGCAGCCTAGAGAGGATTATAGGGATTTTTTGGAATTAGTAATAAATTTTCTTGGCGAAGTACCACCTCGTGGAGTATTTTTCCGTATTCCGGGGGCTATCCATCATGCGAGGTGGATTGCAAAAGCTATTTATTGCTTGAATATTTTTCTCTTTTGTCGTAAATTTGTATTAACTCTAGAAGAGGAGAATGCGATCTGCGTTATTTGTATTTTTACTGTTAGTGTGTACGTCGAAGCATGGTTTTGTGCGCCTTCTGCTGCTGAAGCACCTTATCTGGATTTCAGGGTTTTGTCAAAACTTTATGAATATCAAGCTGTCGATCACGATATCTCTCGTGTTACATTAAAAAAACTAATGAATCATTTATGGTATTTAAGCTTTGAAACTGTCGCATTAGCTTTCTTTGATCCGAAATTGTCATCAGAATCGAAAATGAAAATGGTCAATGCTTTGAATCGCGAAACAGAATCATCAAATTAAAATTTGAAGCGAGTACAAGTACAAATCGATGAAATCCCAGAAATGATTAAAAATGGAATTGAGCGATTCGTTTCCGCCGACACTAAACGATTTTTCGAAAGATTTAATTTGAATGATGAATTTCTTAGGACAGAACCGTCGACGTGGCCTAAAAATGAAAGTTTTCTTAAAGGACTTGAATTAGTAAATAAATTGAAAGTTGTAAATGATTCGGCTGAGAGAGGCGTCAAGCTTATGAAAGAGAATAATAAATTATACACGAAAAACGAACAACAGAAAAAGAGTATTTGTCTATAAGTTAAGATTCGTAGTAAAAAATCGCATTTTTCTCGAAAACGGTCGGTCATAGAAGAAAAAGTTGTAAAAAAAATATGTGCACTTTTAATAGATCTACAACTTTTGTATAAACCTTTTTTTGCATATAATTAATATTTTGCAAAATAAACAAATAAATTGATTTTTTGTATGATTTTGTGATATTTAAAGGCCATGGGGCACCTTTTCCCTTCGTCCGATTAAGCTCAAATTTAACATGAATTATTTCTACATAAAATGGAACCAAAATGGGGGGTAGCGTGAAGAAAATTCAAACTTTGAAAATAAGAGCCACCCTAGTGCACATAAACAAAACATTAGCACAGAAACACATATTTGAGAATTACTGACACGTAAGCTGTGATTGGTCGAAAATCCGATCACTTTGACGTCAGAGGGGCCCTCCAATCGGCATCGTGATAGAAAAGTCTTATTTCAACATTAAATTAAAAATAGTAAAAAATGTGTAAAAATTATTTAATTGGCGTTTTTAATATCAGAAATTAGAAACTATAAGATCCATTCATTGGAAAAGTGATATCTGACTTTGGAAACAACCCTATTTGCTTAATCACAATTGCATCCACAAACAAAACACTTATACCCCATTATTCCCGTTCATCCCAAAAAAAAACCTCAATCAATTTTCAGTCTAAAAGCCTTAAAGCTTAATCCAAAAACAAAAAAGTTCGAAAAAGTTCGTTTTGATGATTAAAAAAAGCACAAAATGTCACATTTATGGTACTTTATCCATGCATTTGAAAAATTTTCATGAGACTGCTCAGAATTATAGTCCACTATCTCCACAAAATATGTTAATTGAACTATTTATAATGAGCATTTTAAGTAAAATGCTCATTTAAATCATAGTTTTCATTATTCTATTATATTTTATGCCTTGAATTGAATGAGTAATTCCTTTTGAGTAATATTCTGATTCTTTTAAGAATTGTAATTTCTCAAATTGAAGTTAGGCTATCCATAAATAAAATTTGCTCTACGATGTTGGAATTCTTTCACTCATAACAACGCACAAAAAAGAGGTGACATAATGTAATTCTAGCTTTTAAATAACTTCACTATTTTAATTAATAATTGCTACATTTTAGCGAGTAAATTGGAGGACAAATTTTATTTAGAAACGAAGCCTAATAAAAATGTTGACATGGCGTAGTGTCACTCTAGAGCGACAAAATATAAAAATTATTTTAAAATAGGAAAATCAATTTTAAAAAACGTATTATGAAACATTGTACTGGTGAACGAGTCATGGGTCATCAATTCCATAATATCGTGGAAAGTAGATTTGCAACATCTTATGTTGCAAGGTTAAACTGAACAGGGTCACATTCCATTTTATTTTTATCAAAATCGGTTGCAGGTATTTAGAAAATAACACTCAAGTATCAGAATTAGTAATATTTTTGAGGGTTATTGATCACATGAATTTGTAAAATTATGTTACGTTTATTGAACAATTTGATGGTATAAGTTCAAATAACTGTATTATTTAGATATTCTAAAAATAGTATGTTAATTTCTTATTTCTTTAGGATTATATCGGTACATTCTAGACACTAGTTCGCAGCGACTTGTAGAACTCTCCGAGAGCACACCTATTTTTTTATCACGGATCAAATGTTTCTCAATGATGACTGACCGCTCTGCAGACTATAGCAAGCGTTTGTAACTATAGTTAGGACCCAATTAGTTGGGACCTCGAACTATATTACCTGAGCCTAAGAGAGCGCCCTTTTTTCAAATTTCTTTAAAAAATTTCTTGATCAAAAAATGGTTGGTGGGGAAAATTTACCCAGTGTCTTCTCCGAATTATATATTTGCTGCAAACAACACTCTAGTATATTGTGATACAAGTGGGGAAACAGGGACTTTGCAAGAGTGGGATGTTTTTAGCTCGAGTGGCGGCTTGTGCTGAAAACATTACGTGTGTACGAAGTCTGCATACACGGTAAATACATGAAAACTCAAATGAATCCCATAAAGACTGAGAAGACTATGTTACTGTTTTCTTTTTCTAACTTGCAAATTTTCCATAAGCTTTGCAGTATATGTACATGGAAATAAAAGGAATAATTGTTACAGCCATTCAAATATTGTTGCACATTCTTTTGCTGAGTTATCCACAGGCATAGTTAATGCGACTGAAGCCGGTCGTATACACAGGTCAGGGGACTTACGTTGAGAAGGAAGTTCGCTTATTCAGTAATAGTAGAGTAGTAGCGGTTTAATTTAAAATTTGGATGTAATAAAATTAATATTTTAAACGTGTATTTAATTATTTAAATAATATATAAGGTTAGGAATAAATGTAATCAACTGAACCTTCGAAAATATAAAACAATTAAAATAATGGAACGAGATACATTAGTATTTTATAATAATGCTTGAATTGAAATCCCAGAAATTTAGCGAAAATAAAGAATCTAGATAACAAAAACTTACTGATAAGCAAAGTTGCAGATTGAATACTTCGTAAAAACATTTTTGAAATAATGAAAAAATTATCTATTGATTTTTTTATGTCGCAAACGGCATTTTCTTAGAGATTGCACATCTGCAGTGACCTGCATTAAGATTCTGGTTGTGTCCGTGTCACTCCGACTTTGAGGCTAGAAAACTTGTTTACGTTTTCAAACTTTTCACTACTCGACTAGTGCGCAATGCCGCGTAGTGGCAGGATCGTGAAACTTTTTGGCTTACGTAAGGGAACTTCCCCCGCCACGAGAGCCCCCGGACCTGTGTATACGACCTTGGACTTCAGCTATGCATGCAGGTACTAAGTAAAATGCTGTGCGAACCATAGACTATGGTGCAAAGAACCATATCTTTGGGAATGACAGTGGCATTGGAAACTTAAATGACGCATCATTTTAGCTTCCAATACCACTGTGACTGCCAGTTTCTCCAGTGAGGAAGCATTTCGACTATTTTGAGATTGTGACTTGTGTCTTGTGAAATCATATAAAAATCACATATAAACGATTTTAAAAATAAGTTTTAACCTGACGTACTGTCGTCGTTTTGTGAAAATTCGAGCTTCAATTTTAGGTTAGCTTCGCTTTAAGATTTTTAATTTTCACATTTATTTTCTTCAAACTGGATGATATTTTATAGATGAGTCGCCAATTTTATTATAAAGTCCCATGCGTGCTTTTATGTGGCCTTCAAGTGAAATGAGCAAAAAGCAGAACATGATATTTTTTATGTGCTAAAAACTTTTTTAATGCATTATTAGTTGTTCAAGACACCTATATTATTGGTTATCATCCCGTTTTACCCCATGTTCCTCTACTCAGATATTTGCTATTACCAGTCATCTCTTCAGATGGCGTTAGTTGTACTGTTTCATCCGTTAGGACGATTTTTGTTTTCTATTCTCCCTCATATGGCGTTGACTGTAACGTTTCAGTCATTGGGACGATTTTTATTTCCTATTCTCCCCTCTGATTGCGATAGTTATACTGTTTGAGTCTCATTCTCGTCTCTCTCGGACGGAAGAGACTACAAAGAGATGCCATGAGTGTGGAAAAGCCTTGGCCACACACTTTGCCACACTCGAGAAAAGACTCACTTTTTCCTCGGTAAACATGCAGGGAGAATGATAGGTTTGCATGATTGTAAGGGTAGTATAAAAGAGTACGACTATACAATATTTTCATCTATGTTCTACTGAAAATGTCATAGAATTTTTAAAAACATGGAAAATCCTGGAAATTTTAGGATTTTTTTCAAGTCAGTGAATTTTTCTGAGCGTGCTTTATTTTTTTAACTTGCAAAATAAAATTTAATAACATTGTTTTTTATTTGCAAAATTAGCTTTATATTACTCGATTTATACTGATTTAAATCAACCTTTTTTATGATTTTCACTGATCTAGAAATCTAGAAATAAATCATGTTTCTTTGCATTATTCATGTACTCAAATGTGCAATGGTGACAAATAATACATTTAAGAATATTCTGTAATAGTTCTTCATAGCTTCCTAAATTAAAAGCATTATTTAAGTCCCTACAAAACTTGTACCAGTAAAAAATAACTTTTCATTTTATATGAGAATTTCATAAATGAAAAATTTGTTATTTAATTTTATATATAAATAGTACTATTTTTACACATTTAAATATTTACAAGAATTTAAAATAAAACATAGTAAACAGGCGAAATTGTATAAATATTACGAGCCGATTGCTATAAAATACGCGCAATATTTGAGTAACTCCGTATTGTGAAAAATGAAACCTGGAAATATCTAGAGATACATAGAAAAGTCCTGGAATTGTTACCAATTTTTTCCAGGATTTGAGTAGAAACCCTGTGATTTAGTTACCCGGTAAATACGCTTTTTTTTCTCCTTTTCCCCTCTAGCAAGAGCAAGTGTGCGTTACGGTGGATACGGATTTTAATCATCCGTCGATAGAGCCCTACTTTTAAGTATTTTCGATAAATAGGGGCTGAGATAGAACGTGGGAAAAACTGACCTAATATCCCGTTTTTATTTAATTTTTGATTTCCAACTTCCACTCTCTGCATACTTTTGAGAAGTGTATGCAACGATTTAAACTTCCCTAATATAATGTATAAAATCTCCTCTTTGAAATGAGATTGGACTTGACTTGACCTTAAACTCTCGTTTACACGCAAAGAAAGGTTCGGTTGCGGCAACCAGAAGTTGGGTTGTCCCAATCGAACTGTCGAGTTGCCTATGGTCTGACCTCACTCATGGGTTGCTGTAACTGAACTGGTTCGGTTGTAGCAAGTTTAGTCACTTTAACCAAACAGTTCGGTTGGAGTAACCAAACTGCTCCCTTATGATCAGTACCCACAACCGAACTGTTCAGTTACACCAAACGAACGGTTCGGTTACAGTAACCTAACAGTTCGATTGCAGTAATTGAACAGTTTGGTTAATACAACAGAACAGTTCGGTTACATCAGGTAATCCCTCCTGCCCCATGCTCTATGGAAATGGATGGTAAATTTTAAGTTCAGAAATTCTAAAAAAATCCACCAATTTTTAATAAATAGCACTCTGTCACATCTTAACGGGATGTGTAGGGATGATAGGGAAACGCATCATGACGGTAACAGCTCCCTCAGATCGCAAAAATTCTCGAGTCTGTGCAGCACCAGTAGGTCGGCAGGAGAAAAGAAAATAATGAAAATAAACTATACAAAAGCATTAAATAAATGTAAAAAAAATCCTTTTTCAATGATAATATTTGTATGGTATAATATCGTATAAATGTTATCCTAATAAATTGCCAGCGCAGGCCAGAGCACTAGTGCGCTTGCGTGGTGCAGTTCGCCGTAACCGAACTGTGAGGTTCGCGCAACCGAACTCTTCCAACCAAACAGATTCAGTCATGATAACCAAATCGGTTCGGTTGCCACAAACCAACGTTTGGTTCAGACAACCGAAATACTGCCAACCGAATCCAGTTCAGTCAGGACAACCAAACCATTTCTTTGCATGTAGGTCTAAACGAAAAGACTCGTCAGTCTGGTTCAGCCGACGCTACGGCATTCGCAATTCAAGAACAATTATTGAAATTATTATCTTGTTACATATCCTGTTTTTTTCTGTTTCTTATTATTGATTTTTACTCATTTTAGTCACTAGATTACAGATCTTTTATTTCACTTATTTTTGTATACAGTTAAATAAATATAACAGTTAAACGAAGACGACCGTTACTCATCTTTTCCAACAGGTTCTGAAACCCAGTCTCTAGTGTGTAAAACTAAAGTGTTATGAAGAAAGTGTGAAAGAAAAAAATTTTGTAAAACTAAAGTGTCACTAGGAACAGTGTGAACTCAGAGGAACCGTGTACGAAACAAAGTGTCTTGGGAAAGCATATTAAAGTGAATCAAGGCTATAAAAATGGCTGATTTCATGTGTACAACAGTGCAAAAGTTCAACTGTTACAGTTACTTAATGTGGAGTCAGAAAATCAAATTGTTGTTCATCTAGGAAGATCTGTGAGATGTTATAAAGGAAGCCGCTCCAGCTCCAGTTTTTTCAGCGTGAACCAAGAAAGACGATCGAGCGCATTAAACGCGAGGTACTAACGGGTTACTTATCGGAGATAATCAGTTTGTACACATGCACGGCTTAAAGAGCACCATCAAAACGCATCGCTATCAAATGTAATACATTTATAAAAAATATTATTCAAGTTACATCTGCCTGAAGGTGGTGATATGAAGGAACATGTTTCGTAGTTGCTACCTTTTATCAACAAGCTGCTGACATTAGGTGAAGTTCTAAAGAATAAATTGAAGGCATCGCTACTTCTCAGTTGTATATCGGAATAGTACAGTGCACTGATAACCATGTTAAAAAATTGATGCGAAGGTGGAAAAGAAATTCAAGGTAAAAAGAAATTACAGCGAAACATCGTTAAAGACAACCTAAAAGGAGTCCAAAAGGAAATCAAGAAAGGAAAGAAAGAACATGATTTTTCTGCAAAAAGGATGGTCATTTAAACAAGGACTACATAAAGTCTTAAACTTAAACATCAAAGCAGCAGAATAAGGATATGGATAAAGCCAATAAAATTTCTGAGCAGTTGAAGCCTTTGGATGACGTCTGTTTCATGGCGAGGGAAAATAAGGAACCAGTTGAGACTTTCTGTGTAAAATCATATAGAAGGGTGAAGTAAAAGTAGGATAGCAAGAATTCTTGGCACGTCAAATTCAGGGGAGACGAGCTACATAATCGCCTCGAAGGAAATTTTTGCCCATTTCGACCCAAGTGTTAAAGGCCATGTCCTGTTAACAAGGAAAACATGAACTGTGAAGTGAAAGGGATGAGCTCAGGTATCATAAAGTGTGTTTTTGACGGCCAAACAAGGGAGATAGCAGTACAGAGCTTGCCTTATGTGCCATTTCTAAGTTTACACCTTCTATCCGTAAAAATGCTTACCAAATATGTGTGCAGTTTAAACCATTTAAATTTCTAGGTTAGCAGTTATAAATTCATTAGAGATAAGCAGCGTAGCCAGGGGGATTACTTGGAGAGCTCAAGCCCGAAGCTACCTCCGAAAAAAAATCCTGGCTACGCCTCTGTTAGGGATGGGAATGTGCAGGCTATTGTATGCTTACAATTGAACATTCGGGGATTATACGAAGTATAAAAAGATATCGACAGTGCCTGTACCGCAGTAAACACTGAGGAGTACAGAGAGAATTGGCAGCATACGTGACACAGGTGTGTTGGATACCGAGATCCTCGTGCAATTGAACAGAGAGCAGAAAAAGAGCTGGCCTTCGGAATTCACATAATGGACTGTATTGACAGAAAGAACTTCTTATGATTTAATGTACTCACAAAAATCAGACACAGAAATCAGACATGACAAATTTGCACATTTCTTTATGCAATGCATAAGTTCAGATTCATAAGGAGCAACGTCAGACGCTGGTTGATAAAGCTGAGTCTAACTTGCGTCAGCTATTTAGAAGAGTCTAAACCTTTTCGACTGATAGATAAGAAGACTGATCTTGTAAAGATTAGCCGATATGTGATTTTTCTCTAAAAGGAACAGATTCCAGAAGAAATTCAAGAGAGCAACAGCGAAAAATATCTATCCAGCGTGTCAAATAGGTAAATTTATGAGGACGAAGTTTCAAGCAGCGAGGAATAACAGGACGAATCTAAACTTACGCAGTCAAGAAGATCCGAAAGGCAAAAAAAGGGTTGTCCACCTTACAGGTATGTGGCAACTACAAAGGTATCAGAAATAAAAGAATAAGATCCCAGGAATAGAAAGGAAGGACTATCAGAATCCGACAAGGAAGAGCAGATTAAAGCATTGGGATATCTTACCAGTACCAAATGGAAGGAATATTTTCACCGTCCGGTAGATCTTGAAGACGAAGCAGAACGAACATAAAGAGGTCACCAGGTATTGTGGACTCCTAGTCATCGGAGGTAAAAAAAACTTAATTACACAGCCACACAAAAAAAGATTTGTCAGATCTGGGTATGAAACTCATGGATTCCTATGTATTTTGATGCGCTGAATTCAAATCCGCCCTTAGAATTTGTCCAGCGGGTTTATTGGGTATCTTGAGATGTTTTTTGGTGAGGGCTAAACCTAGATCAGCTGGACAAATTTTAAGGGCGGATTTGAATGCAGCGTGTCTGATACCCAGATCCGAAAATTTTTTTTGTGTGGCTGTCATTATAAGGCAAAAACAGTTTTTTTCAATGGGAAGTTAGGTCAAGCAGTATTGATGGTGCAACCAGAGGGATACGATGCAGTAAATGGAAAAGAGATAAAGAAGGTAAGGCAAAATTATTGAGCGAAAAGCTGAAATATAAAGAGTTCCAAAGAAAATGTCATTTTATGTTATCGTTCACGTGGATGGGCGTTTTGCAATATTATTTTAACATTGAAGTAAGATGAAACGAAGGTTTCTTTTGAAGAAAACAGTCACAGTATATAAAATCTACCTTATACCGATTTGGATAGGAAGATGCAAAAAGTAAAAACGAACCTTTGGGTCAAGGATACTTTAAAAACAAAAAGAATCAGCCCCCGATAGAACACATAGAAATATATCAGTAATTAATTAGAGCAATTTTGTATATAGCCGCTAATACTAGAGACCGGATATTACTGCCAGTGTTACAATATTGAGTCAACATAATTAACATCCAGCAAGGAAGTCAGGAACTTACAACGAGAATGAGATGCGGATGCATGGAGAGTTATAATCGTTTCTGGCTTTCTGGAGGGAAAAGGATGTGTGAATTTTGCGGGAAGGGGGATGCAAAAGTGGAACACTGGTTGGAGGAGTGTGAAGAGGTGGAAAGAAGTGGGATAAGCAAAGAGGGATTGTTGCATGAAAGGGGTACAAAAGGGCAGTGGCATGGATGAAGGGGGTGTTGGGTAAGATGTAGAAGAAGAGAAGGAAGGAGGAAGAGGAATGGAGAAGGAAAGATAGTATATAGGAGAGGAAGTAGATTTAAGAAAATTGTACATATTGTAAATAGTAGATAAGGATCAGGCATTAGCTGCGGAGGCAGAGACTCGCAAGGCAAGGCAAAGCTAGAAAATAGCGTCATGCGTCAAAAGCGAGCAGCTTAGAGATAATGTGCGGATAGATATTCATTTTTGAAAGGTAGTTGTAACAAAATTGTGTAAAAATGGAAATGTAAGCAAGTCAATTTTTTTAGTTCAGCAGGCTGAAAAATAAACGTTTATCTAATCTGATATATCTTGTAATTTTTGCCTTAAATCCAGTAAAAGATGGAAATTCTTCTTTCAAAAATTATTGTTAATTACATTGAACCAAAATAAAAAAATGTCTTCAGAATATATTCACTGATTCTAAAAGATGTCTTTCTCGTTCAATGACAAAACAAGTGTTAAATGAATACCAAAAAGCCTTTAATTAAAATATTTTTACAAATTTTTAGCAAACTCATGAAGTAATTTAATTTTTCGTCTCGTGTGTTGGTTTTCAAAAATTTGAGTTTTTTAAATGTTTTAATGCTATTTTTCACGAATAAAACAAAAAAAAACAGAACTATCACAAAATAATTCATGACAAATTAATTAATTATTACATTGTCATCAAAGAAGGTATTTGATTTGTGTAAAATTTGACCGCGCCCAGTTTTTGTCAAATGTCCACATTTTGAGATACCCTAATTCCGAAAAACAGGTTTTTACGAATTTTTCTGTCTTTCTGTCTATTTTTGGATGGTTTTCTTAGTAAGCACAATAACTTTCGAAAGAATTGACAGATTGGATTGTCCTTTGTACTCTCTTTTAGTATCTTAAAATGAAGGTCAGGTTCGCTAGCTAGTCGTTTTGGATGAAAATTCAAAATCACGGAAATTTGCACGTCGGATTGCGATTTGGCTGTAATTCAGGGTATATGATTTCTTAGTGATGAAAAAAATCCTACCAAATATTTCCCGAAAATTCGGAAAAATGGCGGAGATAAAGGACGCATTTTTTCAAAATTATGTATCTTGGGTTCTAATTGACCGATTTAACTTTTGCATTATCGATTTACTTGTTTTAAGATACATTAGAAATTTTTAAAAAATTATATTTTTTGCGGATATTTAGTGAAAAAATAAAAATGAAACCAGCAGGGCAAATTAAAGTGTCTGTGGACAAATTAATTGTGACACAATAGTTATTTTCATCCTATTTAAATTTTTTTATGAATGAAAATTAATAAAATTCTTTATATATTGTTTATATCCGATATTTCTAAAAAGGGTTTTATTACTTTTTTTATTTCATAAACAAAATGACAACGACCATCATTTTTGACTTTTAAAGAATGCCGTTCGTCATAAAATATTCAGATTCATTTAAAATATCCAGAATATTTGGTTTCTTAATTTCAAATGAATTTTTACTGCGTATAAACTAAAGGTGTTTGTGAGTTGGATTCATGAAAATTAATCAATGATTTGTTATACAGTAGACACATTTTATAAACAATTATCCGCTCCCGCTATTTGTGAGAAGATATATTTTTTTGTTATGCAAACAACCCTAAATTATCCTGTAAAATGGTTTAATATTAATGGTTTAAACAAACTTATTTGACAAATTAGTTCTTTGGCTATGTTTCGATTCTTTCAACAAAATTTAATGTAGAAAAATAAATTTCAACCGTTTTTAATAGGAAATTCGAAAATGACTAACAATTATTATTCTTTATATGTCTTTATATGTCATTATTTACTAAAAATTTGCTATCATTAATATTCTTATGATTATTAAAGCATGTAGCGTTTGAACCTGAATTATAATCATTTAATATTAAGGCAAATAATCAATTGATACGGCGAATCTTGCACGTTTCGCAAGCTTCGCTTATAATAAAAAATAATTCTTTGTTTACTATACAAAAATTATTAACTAATTTTAATTAAAACAACTTACACAGTCAAAGATTTTGGTTGTCATTTTCTTTATGACATAAGAAAGTTTTAAAAATCTTCTATAAAAAATCGGATCTAAACAATATGCAGCATTTTATTAATTTGCCTTTGTAATTAAAATTAAACATGATAAAAATAATTTTAGTTTGATCATTAACTTGTCCAGACACTTTAATTTGCTCTACTGATTGTGAAAAGCACCGTGCTATAGAATATCAGATGTTTGCATTTTTTCTCGAAAATCAATGGCAAACACTCTCCAATAATTTCTGGACTTGTACACCTCACTTATACCTTGCTCTGGCAAAAAAATAAAATAAGAAATAGCATTTTGGGGAAACACATGATTCATTTTTATTTTTTTCTTCGATATTATAAAAGAAAAAAAATTATTTTTTTATTCTAAAATGTATCTTAAAACAAGTAAATTTGAGACTTTGAAAAGTTAAATCGGTTAATTAGAATCCAAGATACGTTATTTAAGAAAAACAGTTGACCAAATGCTCAAACGCCCACATCTCCACCATTTGTTCGAATTTTCGAAAAATATTTGGTGGGATTTTTATTTCACTACCAGCAATCATATATCTTGAATTATGAATCTGTGTTATCTGCTTTTCTCAAGTTTAGGTTGGAACGAGACTCTTGTCTCAGTATGCGTTCTATCCTTGAACCAGAAAGTCGTCTTTTAAAATCAGTGAATATATTCTGAAGAAGAAAAATTTTAATTTTTGTTTAGCGTGATTAACAATAACTTTTGCAAGAAGAATTTCCGTCTTTTACTGCGTTTAAGGGAAACATTACAAAAAGATAAATTTTCATCATACATTGAAATTAAAGATTTCATTATTTTGATTTCATTATTTTGAGATATTTCAAACCGATTAACAGTTAACTAAACTTTCAATTATGTTGCATTGAGATGTTAAGTTAAATTTTTTTAAAGATGCAATCCTTTCTCAGAAATATTGAAGATAAAAATGTTAATAAATCCTTAATAATTAACTTCAAATTAAATTCTGCTTTTTAGATAATATTAGCATAACATATAAATATTTGCTATTAGTTTCTGAGTAAAAATTCCCTGAATAGGGTGCCTAAAAGGTCTCGAAACATGCTAGATCCTGGTAGTATGAAAACGACGAATAAATAATAAAGAAATGAGGGAGAACTGTTTTGGATGGCTCTATCTCTCTTTGTCCCTCTTCTTTCAGTTATATATCTGTCTAATAAGCCGTTTTACGATGTTAATTAAAAACATATTTCTCTTTATTCGGCTCGTTTTGTGCAATTATTTTGCACAAATTGATGCTCTTGAGTAATTACTTTTAAAACAGTTTTTTTAAGAATATGCGCCTTTTTTAAGTCTTCTTGTGCAATTGTGTTGCACAATTTAATTTTTTAATGTATATGTTTTTTAAAAAATGTACTTTTAAATATTTTTTCTCAATACTTCCAACAACTCTTTCAATTCACTTATTCAATCGGTGCTGTTGACATGATGTTGGTGTTATTTGTCTGAGATAATGATAAATTATCTCATTTATTTTTCACCAAGAAGATTGTTACAATTCTTATAATTTTTAAGGATTGGATAAACAGTATCCCTTCTATTAAGAATTAATGGACCAAATATTATTTTTATTTGTTGATAAAGAAAATTGTTAATTCTTTCTTTACGAAGATGAATTAAAATACTTAAAATAATTCTAAATTCATTCCTTTTTAAATTAGATAACTACTTATGAATGAGTAAATATTGGCGGCCTAGAATTACCTCATATTCTTAAGGCTTGCAAGATTTCTGGGTCAGAAAGAGTTTCTCTGAAAAATAGAATTGAAGGAACAATCTTAATATTCCTAATACTACTGATTGAAGAGTATATGTAAATCTGATTCAAAGGGAAAACATGATTTTCATACTTCAAAATGTATAACTGTATAATTTCTTAGATTTCTCCAATCTTATGCAGTTATGCATGTTGGAACCTATGCACGTAAAACTTTTATGAGTTTTTTTTACAAACTCCAAAATAGTAAAAGAGACTTAACTAATTTTTGTCTAAATTTGCACTATGATATAATTGGTCCTAATTAATGTCAATGCTTACACTTGGGAATTCCTCATAAGAGAATTAACTTTGATTCAAATATCCTATTTCACTTCAATGATTCATTTTAATCCGAAAAGTAAGAAAAACCCACTTTTTATAAAATTATCAAATATTTTACAACAATAGTCATTGTTACAGATGTATTATTTGGGGTATTTGCTTATAAAATTTCTTAAGCAAAATTATTAAAATGGTTAAACATGAATATTTGCTTATTAATTGCTTCATCAAACTAATAATTTCTTATCCTAAACCTTCGCTACCTTCTATCACACCCTTGCGGCGCGGCGGTTGCCAGAGTGGAATCACGATGAACTTTACTGGTGCGCCTTCACTCAGTATAATCCAAAAATGCATCCCAATGGGGGGTTTTATAAACAGGGTTCCGTAAGTTATTGCGTTCAAGCATATCTACACCTTTAGGATTCGATGATCCGTGCCTGCCGGATTCTATTTTTTTTAAACTTTCTTTCGCAACATTACATTTCGTGTATGACAATATTACTACATCAGCATTGAAAAATTACAATATCAGGTATTGTAATTGTAAAAAAAGTATTTTTTCACCTCCTTAAAGCTTTATAAATAATGGCCCCAAACTATAATTCTACTTTATAATTCTTATATAATTTTAACTAAATTTTATATTATCCGCTATAGAAATGTTATTGTTAGCCCTTATCCAGTTCGCATTCTCACATTTTTATAAATTCTCAAATTCCAGTGTGAACATTTTTCCTACCTTTGGCATATCAGAGCATACATATATTGCACTTGCTAAACATAAATATAGAATTCTTCGGAAAAACGTGCTCCTATACTCTTATCAATATTTTATATTTGAAAACGTATCGCAAACAACTCTTGTTTTGTTCATCCTCTAATATTTCATTTTTGGTCCTTATCCAGTCGTCGTTTTCATGCCTTTACTTTTTGTAAAGTTTCAACAGAATGTTCTAACAGTGTGCCTTAAGAAAACGAAGTATCCTTTCCACAAGTGTGAAGCTATTTCAATATACGAATACAAATACAAAACGACTACAAAGAGTGAAGTGATCTGCTGGTGTCGATATAGACATTCTATATTGTTTTTATTTCATGTCCTTATAACGTCATTAAAATGTTTTATTTTAATTATTACCCATTATTACATCCATCGGTTTATATCAGTCTATGCCATTATTTATTTTCTATATTAAAAAGACGTAGACTTCCATTTTTCAACATTTTCCAGACAATGAAAAAATTATAGACTACGTATTTTTAGTATTAGAACCTAATTATAGCAGTCTTCTTTGCAACCGTCAACATAAACTTCATCCTTCATGATATATTTTTGCATACATGGATCTCGTATCGTAACCAATTGGAACATTTTTCCGAATTCCCTCCCACCTAAAAGCTGCTACGTATTTTATGGATGTCCCCTTAATTTGAAATGAATCACACCAAATTTTTCTTTAGTCGAAGAAACATTTTTTAATTTCAGCGGCGCTGTGTTCGACGCCATTGTAGCATTATTCTCTTTTTGCCAAAGAAGATATAATATCCTTTCGACACCATAATCTTCGATTTAACAATTTTAAATCATTTATGCTGGCCGCTAGACCGTTCTTGAGCCAGAAATAAAAAAAATGACGATACATTGAGCGATATCTCAATAGGAACCAAAATAATTAGTTTTATAAGTTTCAAATTGTAAACTTATTATACCAAAAACGACATAAGTGAGTTTACGGTGCATCGGTTTGATATTATCTTCAAATACAGATAGCCCTGTGACCTAAAAAAGTGTTAGAGGGGATGGTTTGCGAAAGCAAAAAGATTTTTGAACGTTAAGAATGATTACTCGATCAATTCTACTTTCATTTACAGTTCTTTTCCTACACAATTGTAACTTTAAATGTTTGTTTAACAATTAAGAGTTTTTTCTAGAAAACAAAATCAGTATTCCATACTTAAAATTTTTTTTCAAAAAGAACATAATATGACAATTCATAAGACTTTTACATTTACAGTCCATAGGTATACTACTTATTAGATTCTTTAAAACTATAATAGACTTAAGTTACATTCGTTTCTCGATGATCCACATGCTTGAGAATTCGGGGTTAGGGACGGGGCGATGAATTATTTTTGTAAAAGCATGTGAGGGATTGACAATAAATTCTGAAAATAAAGGGTAAATCAGCTTATTTGGATTGAGGTGATTTCAGGGGACACCAGAATATTCAGGAATCAGTTTTGGGGTGCAACAAGAAAAATGGAAATGCGCGTATTGAAATTAAAAAGTCGGTAATTCACTTACACTACCGGCGGCTTGTATCGGACCCCCCCCCCCTCTCCCCCGGATGACTTACTAAAAACTAGCCTTGACTTTGAAAGGTGGTAGCGTGGTCCAGAATACAGCTAAAAATATTAAAAGGAATCTGTTGGGAAGTTGATTAAATTATGCGTTAAAGAAAGAAAGAACGCGTTACTTAATATGTAAACGATCACTACGCCTAAACAAGAAACGTTATGTGGGTATCAGATGGCTTAAAGGACACGTGATGCATGGGTTATGGGTCACGTAACCGAAACGAACTTTTGCGTTTTCCGGGGCCTTTGTCTAGAATAATAAATATTTTTCGCTGAAATTTCAAGAATAGAAAATAGATAACCCTGAGGACGAACCTTATTCTAAGAGTCGCCTGTCGATAAATCAGTGTCAACCTTTTACAATAACGTGGAAAACCTCTGTTATTTCATTTATTTGGCATTTAATACTCAAAAGAGTAAACCATATTTTTGTTAATCCTGACAGTCCTAAAGTAGATTTTTGTTGGCCTTTAAGCCCATAACTTTATTTTGTTGACCACAAAAGTCCTGAAAAACTTTATTTTTGTTGGCCTAGAAAGCCGAAATTCAATTTTAAAATAAAGTCGCGCAAGGTTATGAGGTTGACTGCGACTAGTTACTAACGGATATATTGTCATTACCTGAAATTTATTATTATGAATTGAATCCTGGAATTTATACATTACCGACGGATAGTATCAGACTTCTAACTGGGCGACTTTTTAAAAATTGACTTTAACTTTGAAAGTTTATCGCGACGTCCAGAATATAGGTAAGAAAGACAAAAATAAAATTCCGAACTTTAAGGAATTCAGTACTTCAATGATATGGTAATTTGTTTTAAATTTATCATGCTGGCACATACAAATTATTATTTCCTGAATCTGTGAAGATTTGTCAATGTTAAATAGATCAAATGAAAGGTAAAATGCTAGTGATCACTTTTGTGAAATATTAAATTAATAAATTCTTGTTCCGAGCTTCTGCCAAGGAATGACAGTGATGTACGAAATTCCTTAAAAATTCGAACTTTATTATTGTCTTTCTCATGTGATAATTCAATGCCCAAATAGACAAATTATTTTAAGTAGGGCTTATTTAAATGAACACGAGAATAAAATTGCCTGGGAGCCAAAAGGAATACAACCATATATATAAAAGAAAAGCACGTTACGTAATATATGAACGATCCTTATGGGCTCTTCATATAATTTCCCAAATTTTGAACTAGATATCTCATTTCGCGAGGACTTGAGTTTTTTTTGCGGAAAAAATGATGGTAAAAGAGGATTCGAAAAAGTATGATATGGCCTTAAATCAGAATTCGAGTTAACTTCTAAGTGTAGTTTAGGAGATATTTTTATATAATATGACATATTAAAAAATTCAAACCTAATAGGCTTAGTTTTGAAACACGCGAATTAAAGAATATGCTTATTTGAATAAGAATATTTACAGTATGGTTGCTAATTCACTTTAGACGAGATTACTTTAGACGAGATTCAGTGGATCGACGAAGAATTTTCACTTAATTTAGAAAGTAGTTAACCCTTCAGGATTTTTCAGAATTTTAATATTGTAACTAATGAATAAACACATACCTAATCAATTAAATTAATTTTACCCTCTTTCAGCTTCAATTATCCGAAGTAATTATGCGAGCGCGTCAGTACATGTCGGACGTGGTTGGCGGTGAAGGCGCCGTTTTGGACCATCACGCAAAACCTGATGACTTTAAAAAAAAGTTTGCAGAGGCTCAAATTAAGGATGCAGTGCCTGTACAAAGGTTCCTTGACAAAATACAATCGGATAAAGAAGGGTACGTTAAACAGTAGCGTTATTTTACTTAAGTATTGTGCAAAAACTTCGAAAACAACGTGCTACGTTTGTTCTGTCAAAAACGTCAACCATACGCTAATATCCATACTAAAATTGCACCGCAAGGTTTTTTTGACATGTTACCTTAATCCAATCAGCAAATAATTACATGTGCACTCTCACTCTTTCAAAAAAGCATAGATTTTTGAATTTAGTTTCCTCACAATATTAGTGAATAAGTTTGCTAATGGTATGTTTTCTTTATTTCATGAAAATGGTCTCTTGGACATGCAGAAAGTAAGAATACAACTTTTTATGTATTTACACCTTTCAATAACATTCTACAAGCAATTCGTGTTTCTTTTTTATCTTCGTTGAATCTTATTGAATATGCTACTTAACTTCTCCGTTCTGCAGTGGTTTCCAAATTGATCAAAACATGAATTTGAAACAGAATTAAAATTGGATTTTTTAAATTACCGTGACTGGAGAATATGTGGTTTTGTTCATATTCGACGTAGTAAGACAATAGTGGTGATAGTAGTAGCAGTAGGACTGCTTCTTTCTTTTAATTTCCTCTTGGTTTTAAAGGAATTTTTGAAATTTATTTATATTTGCCTGATTGTATCCTTTCGTTAGTTTTGTTTTACGTAACTAACTGTTTTAACATTTTAAAACTACTAAAATTATGTTTATAGTAAAAAAAATATACGGGGCTCTTTAATTTTTTTTGTCTTCGTAATTAAAAGTTAATCTGCACGTGTAATTTTAAATTAGCAGAAATTATCTGAAGAAAGCATTTCATTATACAATGTTTTTAATGTTTTAATAGTCTGTATTGTCCATTTTTTTATTGAACTGAGTTGTGTACTTTACTTTATATTATATTATTTATATTATTTAAAGCTTTTTTCAGTTTTATTATGTCTTCTTTACAAACGAATATTTTAGTGAAGTAATATATAATCATATACAATAAGTAATTATATTGGTGTATTAAACCACTTTTGTTGATCTAAGCTGCTATAACCATTTTTAGAGAATAGTTTAGTTTGGTTTTCTTCACATACATGTATAACTTTTCAGCCTTTTAAATTTCATTTTAAGAGAATAGATTCACATTACTTAAAATTTAACTATTCATGTTTAACTAATTTCAATCGAAGTTATATTATAATTTCCGAATCATACACGCAATATTTTCTGCAATGCAAAACAACGTAAATTCTAATTCATTATTTTTGATGCAGTGTTATTCACTTGTTTCCCTGGAGTGGAATCCTCGATGAGAACTACGAACTATGTGAAACTTTTCAAGTCCCAGACATTAAAACTGGAAAAATGGTGAAATTGATGTCGCAGCTGACATCGAAGGAGGAAGAGATGTTTAGGAACATGGTTAGAAGATTGAACACGATTGTCTCGGTATGTTTAACTTGTAAATTTTACAATCGTAAAACCGCAAAGTAACCGTAGATCAGGTCTTACTATCTTTTGTTCTAATTTTTTTAACATAAAAAATGTGAAAATTAAAAAATAAGTCGGGATTTTTTGTATATATCTAAGTACAAAAAATTGACCTTTTTTAAATTTGAAGCTTTAAGAATATGGTGTATTTTTTAATTCTTTATTCATACTGATATTCTTTGGATCTAAGTTTAATGTATTTTTATTACTTTTGAAATATTTATTGTTTAAGTAATTATTAAAAACAACGCAATTAAAGGCCCTCACGGAGCATTTGTCAATACACAATTTTTTGTAGGTTGCTGACAAGCTGAATGTCAGAATAATGATCGACGCGGAGCAGACGTACTTCCAACCTGCGATATCGCGGCTAACATTGGAGATGATGCGCAAGTACAATACAAAAAAGGTAATTACCCTATTTGTGCCTAGAGTGCCATGAAGTATGTATTATTACAGAGGTTATCAGTGAATGAGCTCTCAAACTCAATGTGTGGTCTACCTCCTCGTAGGCCGTGGTGTTCAACACATATCAGACATACCTTAAGGATGCTTATAATGAAGTCAAGACTGACCTTGAACAGGCTGAGCGTCAAAATTTCTACTTTGGCGCTAAAATCGTACGCGGTGCTTATATCGAACAGGTATGTACACTCTTTTGAATCATTTGAAGGCGGATATCACGAATTCTGATTGATAGTTTTCTAAAGTCTTCGCTAAACTCTAGACATTTAAAATGTGTTTAGAGAAGTCACTATTGCCAAGAAATATGTTTTTATTATTGCCTTAAAAGGAAAGAGCACGAGCTGCCGCCATGGGTTATCCTGACCCAACAAATCCCACATACGACGCCACTACTGAATGTTATCACAGGACATTAATGGAATGTTTGCGGAGAATGAAACAGTACAAAGATAAGGGTGAAGATCCTAAGAAAATCGGAATCATGGTGGCTTCCCATAATGAGGATACTGTGCGTTTTGCAATTGAAAAGTAAGGGATGCTAGCGATGATACAAATTTGACCTTTACTTTTATATTAATAATTTCATGGTTCTTAAAAATAAATATTCTTCCAGAATGAAGGAGATAGGAATTTCACCTGAGGATAAGGTCATTTGCTTTGGTCAGCTGTTTGGAATGTGTGATTATATAACATTCCCTCTTGGTAAGTATTCTTCAGATGTATAAAAAGGAATATCCATTTTAAATCAATTTCCTAAAATTTTGCAGTAGAGCCTTTTTTATTCTTACCCTTAAAATAGTTTGCTTTAAAACGTAGTATAAGTATTGCTGTTTGAATGCGAAGTTTTCGCAAACCAGATTTCCAGAGAACACCTCGTTAATGCTATTTAATATTTAGCAATCGCATATTTTCTGTTTTGCAACCAAACGAATTCAATAGCATCCATTGACTCTCACATTAAAACTCATGAAACATGAAATCTCTCAATTTTCATTCATATGACTTCCAGATTTAGACGTTAAGTCCAAACTCTCACATTTAAAAGAATTGGACTTTTGTCCCAATCCGAAGTTTTCGCAAATATTCCAGCCGCCACATGAAAAGAGGCTCCTTTGAAGTGAAAATGCTACCTGAAATTTGTTTTGGGATTCTTGTAGTGTGTCAAAAAAAAGTTTAGTGCAAAAATGTAGGTCTTATAAATATCTACAAAAAGAGCTGCCGTATATTAAGATTTTTTCATTTGTTTACTTGAAAAAGAATACAAAGCTTCTAAACGTTTTTTTTAAATATGCAATTATTGTTGCAATACAGTGAAATCTCGATATAACGCTCTACAAGGGACCGGTTGAAAGGAGCTTTAGAAACGTGAAGGGTTATATCGAGAGTTTAATGTAAGTAGTTAACAAGTTTTAAGCTCTTTAATTATTTTTCATAAGAACTCATTTGTTATAAAAATTTGACTATTTTTTGACGGAATTTCTATCAATTTAGCCGATAGAATCTCAACGAAAATTGGCTGAACTTAGCGGCAAAACGATTTTTAAACATTTAACACTTCCTTTTTTATTTTAAAACGCTCAATTTTATACCAAATACAGAAAAAGAGCTCTAATAATTGATATAAAATTCACAAAGATATGCGTTCTAAATGTATTGTTTTTCAATGTGCCTGATCAGAGAGATTTAGAGTCACAATGCATTATAAATGTTAGTTGATAGTAAAGAGACGCCCCCAACTCCCTGTTTTACTGTTTCCTCAAAACATCGGTAAAGTGGAAGCAGGGATTCTGACGTGATTTGCAAAATAACAAATATGGTATAAAATAATAATACTATTGCAATTCTAATCCTTATTTTGTTTGTGAAATTAGTGAAAATATTAGAGGTTTGCCACATAAATTACTTTTAATGCCAAACATGTATTACATTTTAATTTTCTAACAGAAATTTTTTATTATTTAAATTGTCACGAATCAATCAATATTGATCCTAGATTAGAAGTATACTGCTCCAATCGATTCCATCTAAAAAATAACTTCGCAGAGATAAAAATCATCTAATTTCAGTATTTATTTAATTGATCTCTTACATGAGGTACGCTTGCGAAGTTAAAATAAATCGAATTCAATAGAAAAAGATGATATTTTTAATTAAAAACCTTTAATGTCAA
The DNA here is from genome assembly GCA_010014905.2 of Druon quercuslanigerum. Taxonomy (NCBI): domain Eukaryota; kingdom Metazoa; phylum Arthropoda; class Insecta; order Hymenoptera; family Cynipidae; genus Druon; species Druon quercuslanigerum. Next base: position 2,236,699 of record JAAAKG020000031.1, read on the forward strand.
ATCATTTTGAATCAAAATCTTGAAAATTAGGGAATTTTATTTTTAATTAGAAGTAAGAATTTAAAATAAAAAACGTTATAACAGGAATAATTTTTAGATTAAAAAATCTAAAAAAATGTAAAACTTAAATTAGAAATTTTTTAATTAAAATTTTAATTCCAATGCGTAAAAACAGTATTCACTCATTAAAATATGTAAGCAATTTTACATTCTCATAATTTACGATTGAAAAATTCTTCTAATTGGCTTATGAACAGAACAATATATTTACTCGATTGTGGTTTAAATTACCTTTTTCGAAATAGCGAAATTCACGCCGAAATAATATTTTTTGAATGTTACTGAAATTTCGAAAGATAGATTTTAAGAAAACTGTATTATCTACTGAAATTCATTTCAGTGACAGCGCTGCTTTTGCCCATTTTACTCACGGCAACTGTTAAGAGGGGGTGGCTACTGCAGCGGGTAGAGACGCACATAGGGGTAGGGTAGAGTTTTCGCCGACAGCGCCGTCTATATTTATCTTACCCTAACTAATAATTCTATCCCCACTCCGCCGCCACTTGCCGCATCTAGGTGTATAATATCTTTGCCCTTACTGCTTCTTGGCCTGCACGCCTTAGTTCATGACGGTTCCCTTTTTCCCTATTGACTATGTGCGCTTAGACGGTAGCGCTGCGGTGGCCAACCGCAGCATACTGACTCATGCATCTGTTTGATCGCGAAGCATGCCGTTTTTAACAGCTACAATTTGGAGGTTAAATGAGCCAGCTTTTTTTTAACTGTCAAGTATTTTACCTTTAAATCCATATGTACAATTTACTTAGTTGTACTGTAATTATTATCTATAGCTAGATAAATTTAATGCCAGACTATCCAAATCTTCAAATGCCTGAAGTAATTATAGGTTGTTTACATGTTTACCTTTCAGCTCTACTCTTTCCACATCATTTTTTTCAGGTTTTTTTTTAAAATTATTGAATTAAGTGCGAGAGAAAATCATTGGATTATCAGCATCCACTCATAAATATTTGATTTTAAAGAATAAGAAAATAAACCACATATTTTAATTGGGAAAAAGTCAGGTGTCCACTGACCGGGAAAGCCAGGAATTACAGCATAGATTTTTAAACACCAAGAAATACCCTAGAGTTTAGATGAAAACCGGGAATTCTCCAGATATATTTTTCCTCTTGTAGAAGATTTTATCTAAATTTTCCCAAAAAGTCATCTGTTTTCTGGCCGAAAGATCAACTATTTTAAAGAACACTCCTCTAATTCGAACAGAAAGTTCGATGTCTTGGATTAAAAATTCGCCGTTACTAAATTCTGTATTCAAAATTATTCTTTTTTGCCTAAAAATTTAACTATTTTGTTAAACATTCTTCTTGTATAGAAAGACCCATCTTTTTATTTAATAATCCACTTTTTAATTTAAAAATTTTACTAATTAATTCTGGGTTCCGAATTAATCTCTATTGGTTAAATATTCAACTATTTTGTTGAATATTCTCCTAGCTGGACCGAAATTTCCATCTTTTGAATAATACAATTGGCTTTTTAATTTAAAATTTTTGTCATTCAATTTTGGGTTTAGACTTAAAATCTATTGGCTAAAAATTCAACTTCTTTGTGAAACATTCTCGTATAGAAAGTACTATCTTTTTATTTAAAAATTCATCGTTTAATTTGAAATTTTTACTATTAAGTTCTGCGTTTAGAACTAATCTCTTTTGGTCAAAAATTCAACTATTTTGTTAAAGATTCTCCTAATTGGAAAGAAATTTCCATCTTTTGAATGATAAAATTCGCTTTTAAAATTTTAAATTTTGTTACTAGACTTGTAGGTTCAGAATTCATCTCTTTTGGTTAAAAATTCAACTATTTTGTTGAAAATTGTTGTATACAAAGTCCAAGCTTTTTATTTAGGAATCAAATTTTTAATTTGAATATTTTACTACTAAATTCTGGGTTCAGAATTAATCTCTTTTGGTTAAAATTCGACTATTTTGTTAAAGATTCTTGTAATTGGACAGAAATTTCCATCTTTTAAATGATAAAATTCGCTTTTCAATTAAAAAATTTTGTTATTAACTTCTGGGTTCAGAATTAATCTCTTTTGGTTCAAAATTCAACTATTTTGCTAAAGATTCTCCAAATTGGACAGAAATTTCCACCTTTTGAGTGATAAATATCGCTTTTCAATTTTTAAATTTTGTTATTAAGTTCTGTGTTCAGAACAAACCTCTTTTCGTTAAAAATCCAATTTCTTTATTGAATATTCTCGTATAGAAAGAAAGTCCTATCTTTTTATTTAAAAATTCATCGTTTAATTTGAAAGTTTTACTATTAAGTTCTGCGTTTAAAACTAATCTGTTTTGGTTAAAAATTGGACTATTTTGTGAAGATTCTCTTAATTGGCCAGAAATTTCCATCTTTTGAATGATAAAATTCGCTTTTCAATTTTAAAATTTTGTTATTAAATTCTGGCTTCAGAATTAATCTCTTTTGGTTAAGAATCCAACTTCTTTTTTGAACGTTCTTGTATAGAAAGTCCTATCTTTTTATTTAAAATTTCATTCGTTTAATTTGAAAATTTTACTATTAAGTTCTGCGTTCAGAACTAATCTCTTTTGGTTAAAAATTCAACTATTTTGTTAAAGATTGTCCTAGTTGGACAGAAATTTCCACCTTTTAAGTGATAAAATTCGCTTTTCAATTTTTAAATTTTGTTATTAAATTCTGTGTTCAGAATAAACCTCTTTTTTTAAAAAATCCAACTTCTTTATTGAACGTTCTCGTATAGAAAGTCCTATCTTTTTATTTAAAATTTCACCGTTTAATTTGAAAATTTTAGTATAAAGTTCTGAGTTCAGAACTAATCTCTTTTGGTTAAAAATTCAACTATTTTTTAAAGATTCTTCTAATTGGGCAGAAATTTCCACCTTTTAAGTAATAAAATTCGCTTTTCAATTTTTAAATATTGTTATTAAATTCTGTGTTCAGAATAAACCTCTTTTTGTTAAAAATCCAACTTCTTTATTGAACATTCTCGTATAGAAAGTCCTATCTTTTTATTCAAAAATCCACTTTTTAATTTGACAATTTTACTATTAAGTTCTGCTTTGAGGACTAATCTCTTTTGGTTAAAAATTCAACTCTTTTGTTAAAGATTTTCCTAATCTACTTTTTAATTTAAAACTTTACTTCGAAATTCTGGGTTAAGAATTAATCTCTTTTGGTTAAAAGTTCAACTTTTATGGTAAAGATTCTCCTATTTGGACAGAAATTTCCACCTTTTGAGTGATAAAATTCGCTGTTCAATTTTTAAATTTTGTTATTAAATTCTGTGTTCCGAACTAATCTCTTTTCGTAAAAATCCAACTTCTTTATTGAATATTCTCTTATAGAAAGTCCTATCTTTTTATTTAAAATTTCATTCGTTTAATTTGAAAATTTTACTATTAAGTTCTGCCTTCAGAACTAATCTCTTTTAGTTAAAAATCCATCTTCTTTTTTCAACGTTCTCGTATAGAAATTCTAATCTTTTTATATAAAAATCCACTTTTTAATTTGAAAATTTTACTATTAAGTTCTGCGTTCAGAACTAATCTCTTTTGGTCAAAAACGCAACTTCTTTTTTAAACTTTCTCGTATAGAAATTCCAATCTTTTTATTTAAAAATCCGCTTTTTAATTTGAAAATTTTTCTATTACGTTCTGGGTTCAGAATTAATCTCTTTTCGTTAAAAATCCAACTGCTTTATTGAACGTTCTCGTATAGAAAGTCCTATATTTTTATTTAAAAATTCATCGTTTAATTTGAAAATGTTTCTATTAATTTCTGGGTTCAGAATTAATCTCTTTTGGTTAAAAATTCAAGTATTTTGTAACGATTCTTCTAATTTGGCAGAATTTTCCATATTTGGAATGATAATATTCGCTTTTCAATTTGTAAATTTTGTTATTAACTTCAGGGTTCAGAATAACTCTTCGTTAAAAATCCAAATTCTTTATTGAACGTTCTTGTACAGAAAGTCCTATCTTTTTATTTAAAAATTCATCGTTTAATTTGAAAATTTTACTATTAAGTGCTGCATTTAGAACTAATCTCTTTTGGTTAAAAATTCAACTATTTGGGTAAAGATTCTCCTGATTGGACAGAAATTTCCACCTTTTAAGTGATAAAATTCGCTTTTCAATTTTTAAATTTGGTTATTAAATTCTGTGTTCAGAATTAATCTCTTTTCGTTAAAAATCCAATTTCTTTATTGAACATTCTCATATAGAAAGTCCTATCTTTTTATTTAAAACTCCGCTTTTTAATTTGAAAATTTTACTATTAAGTTCTGCGTTCAGAACTAATTTCTTTTGGTTAAAAATCCAACTTCTTTTTTCAGCGTTCTCGTATAGAAATTCCAATCTTTTTATTTAAAAATCCGCTTTTTAATTTGAAAATTTTTCTATTAAGTTCTGGGTTCAGAATTAATCTCTTTTCGTTAAAAATCCAACTGCTTTATTGAACGTTCTCGTATAGAAAGTTCTATATTTTTATTTAAAAATTCATCGTTTAATTTGAAAATGTTTCTATTAAGTTCTGGGTTCAGAATTAATCTCTTTTGGTTAAAAATTCAACTATTTTTTAAAGATTCTTCTAATTGGGCAGAATTTTCCATCTTTGGAATGATAATATTCGCTTTTCAATTTGTAAATTTTGTTATTAACTTCTGGCTTTAGAATTAATCTCTTTTCGTTAAAAATCCAACTGCTTTATTAAACGTTCTCGTATAGAAAGTCCTATCTTTTTACATTCTCATCATTTATGATTGAGAAAGTATTAGAATTGTCGGAAATTTGACACCACCATGTTCCAACGAATCTCCACGTTTGGTGACCCCCTGAATCCGAAAATCAAGTTTTTACGATGGCGTCTGTCTGTCTGTCTGTCCGTCCGTCCGGCCGTCCGTAAACACGGTAACTCTCGAAAAAATGAACGTATCAAATCTATCTTTTGCACAATTTTTTTAGGTGCCAAAAGAAAGGACGAGTTCG
>JAAAKG020000031.1:2241849-2289783 GCA_010014905.2 Druon quercuslanigerum
AACGTCCTTAACCTCATTTACGTAGAACACTTTTAGCTTTCATATGACTGTTTTTTTGTTGCACTACGATTTTTTTTGGCAGAGCTATATAGCTTCAAAGGCAGATGCCTATCATTTTCCCGCCGATAGTAGAAAAATGTCATTTTTTAAAACTAAAATCGATTATTTAGGTAAAGAGATTTTCATTGAAGGGGTTCGACCAGGAATGCGAAAACATCGAGCAGTCATGGAGATCCCCGATCCCAAAAATGTTAAACAGGAGCGACAATTTTTAGGGCTTGCCGTTTATTTTTGAAAATTCATTCGAAACTTTGCGCGAAAGGTAGCGCCGTTAACAAACCTACTGCGAAAAAATGTACGGTAGCAGTGGGGGCCGGAACATGCTAACGCTGTACGCGAAATCAAAGAAATTTTATCAAATCGGCCAGTTTTAAATATTTTCGAACCGCAATTTAAGACAGAGGTTCATACGGATGCCAGTTGTATAGGTTTAGGAGCAATATTAATTCCAAGGCGCGATCAAGACAAAACGGTGGTTGCATATTAGTCATAAAACTAGCCCTGAAGAATAAAATTCTCAGTATTTACGGACTGCAATGCAATTCGCGCGACGGCAAAGAAAAAAAGATATTCAGCCTCTGTTTGCTCGCTGGTGGGTTTACTTTCAAGACTACGAATTTGATGTCGTATATCGCCCGGATACACAAGTCGCTCATGTTGATTACCTTAGCCGAAATCCCGTAGAATGCTTGTCAGTTGAAATAAAATCTGCAGAATGGATCAAGGTAGCGCAAATACAAGATCACGATATTGAAGTGATTCGTAAAATTTTAGAATCCTGTGATAGAAGGCCAGAAGTAAAGCAGTATTTCGAGAAGTATGACGTGAAGGGGGGAGTTGTCTTTCATAACACCAAAAGTGGAAAAAATGGGTTGTACCTCGTATGTCTCGATTTAACATTGTTAAAATGTGCCAAGATGATCAGGGACATTTTGCTTTGGCAATGACCCTCGAAAAGACTGGCGAAAAGTACTGGTTTAAGGGTATGAGACGATTTGTTTCCAACTATGTAAACTATGTAAAATGCTAGGAAGGAAACCTGGTTGTCTTCATCCCATTGATAAAGTCTCAGTTCCCTTTCCTGCATTGCAGCTTCATCATGTGGGCCCATTTGTCCATTCGAGGAATAGAAACACACAAATACTATCAATTATTAATAAATTTACTAAATTTTGTATCCTAGAACCTGTACGCAGTACAAAGACTAAATGCGTAATTAAGACACACATAATTTTTCACACATACAAAACTTTCTATCAAGAGTATGGAATTAAACACATGGTGAATGCTGTTGCAACAGCAAGAGCGAACAAGCAGCAAGCTGTGCTGGAGAGCCCGAGGGCTCATGGGACAAACACGTGAAGAAGTTCCAAAGTGCAATAAATTGCACCATCAACAGAGCCACAAGAAGAAGCCCATCTCATCTTCTTTTGAGGTATAAGCCAACAGGGGCAGCGGATGCGGTGCTGTCCGGAAATGTTCAGGCGACTCTTGATCGACTGGATCTTCAAGTGTTGAGGAGAGAAGTCAAGCGGTGTACAGATCTTGAGCAAGCAGAGCAGAAAAAGAGGTTTGATGCACGTAGATTCAAGCCGCCGCATTACAATGTGGATGACATCGTAATGATAGCAGCTTGTCCAGCAGCAACTGGAGAGAGCAGAAAATTGGCGGATAAGGTAAAGAGGGAACATTCAAGGTGAGTGCAGTACTTCCCAATGATCGCTACGAGGTTGAGGACTTGAGGGACTTGAAGAAGTTACCAAATCAGCAAAGCGTAGTAGCAGTAGACAGTCAAAAGTTTTAAGGCTTGCATACCTTCGTCAGGTATGTACGTTTAAGGAACTTTTGGTAAGACTGTTGACCGGGGCCAAGTCTAAAATACTCAAGTATGATTTCTGGTCAGGATCATATAGAGTCTGAGTTTCTAGGCGGAGGCTAAGACCAAGAGCAGTCGGAGTCAGGGTAGTCTTGGACTGAGTTGTCACTGTTCACGCTCACAGTTGATTAGGGCCCCTGGGAGGTTGGTGACCAGGTTGAAAAGGGCGGTCGAAATCAGGTTCCCTTTGGATTGGGCAGTCTCTGGTCACGACCTCAGTTGGCTAGAAGACCCGGCGAGGCTGGTGACCAGGTTACAATCCCTATCCTTTCCTAAAAATTCTATATCATCAGAGATAATCACTGATATAAATATAATAATGACTTATGAAGCTTATATGGCTGTAATATTGTGAAATTTTGTGCAAATTGCCGAAAAAACTCCATTAGTTGAAGATTCGTGTTTTTCTTCACCCCAAAGTTTGTATAAAGCTGTGGTGACTTCTCTGTGTCTTACACGTTGAGCATTTTAGGTAGGTTAGGAATTTTAGGCATGTTATGGGCAATCAAGTTTCTTCATAACTTTGATTACATTTATCGTGTTCGTGCGTTCATCTGCATGCTTTTATTTTGTTTTATTAGTTAAACTTTACACGAAACCTTCAATGCGGTAACTGTAGTATTCTCTCTCTCTCTCTCTCTCTCTCTCTCTCTCTCTCTCTCTCTTCTATCCGTTTTCTTCAAATTTTGATTTCGGCATTCATAGTATAATTTTATTTTTAAATTATTTTTATTATTGATTGAAATGAAAGATATAATATAATTAACGATAATATAACGATAACACATAATAATGATTTTAATAAATAAAAGTAGCATAATAATAGTAACCTTAAGTTTAATTAAGTAACTATAATAAATGGAGAATAATTTTTTTAATTTAATATTTTTAAGTAATGCGATTATTTACCTTATAGTTTCACTGTAAAGGTCTCTTGCGTGGCACGAATAATTAAAATATTGAAATTTATTAATGACAAACATGTTTTCTTCACCAATAATATTTAGCGAATTTTAGTGATCTCGCAACATTTTCTTGTGAAATTTGTATGTCTCCTTACATTCATATACTTTACATATATATGTGTAATTGCAATAGTTTCTTTTTACAGCTTTAAAAGTTTTTTTAAATACAATACCTTTCATTGCCATAGGCTGATGACGACTTCAAAAGCATTTTCTTTCATTAGCAGCATACTACTTAAGCGACTATGGATGCGCTTGAAGTCGCCTTGAGCAGAAGTTATGACATTTTTTTAAACTTTTAAAGCTCCAAAAAACTACTGCAATTACTCCATGACATTCTAATCTGTTTTTTAATAGTTTTTTTGCATGATACAAAATATATAGTATGTGGATCCTAAAATGCACGCTGTAGCGTATCCTTTCCGTTCATTCGGTCCTCCAGGGTGTGCATTTCTAAAAGTAAAGCAGTGAACATGAATTTCGCAAAACTAAACCAAATCGTTATCAATAACTATTTCTTTCCAACAAAGAAGCTAAAGGACTTAGAGCAAAATAAAACTATGCAATCATAAACATCAAGAAAGCAACAACACAATATGGAGTGCGGTACTTCATTACTGTAGACAATAAATATACTTTTTTCCACCTGACGGATGGCTAAGCTACTTAATAAAGATGAAAGTCTGCTGTCTGTGTGCAATTTTTAATGTTGCTTAATGTCTAAGAACCTTCAGGGTGATCAACATCATCATACACCTGAAAATGAAATCATACATTTAAATATATACGATCTTAATTCATTACTCATAAAGAAAATTATCGTTGGTGCTGAATTTAAAAAAGACGGAATAAAACTAAATCCTGAGAAGAGAAAATTATTTAAAAGTAACTTTAACATCATTTTATTGTTCTTTAATGGCCAAGAGAAGCAACAATGCATCGACTGTGGAACAATCTGTATGCACAATACACATGATTATATTTTTTGGAGATTATGTAGTGACTTTGGATCAAATTCCAGAAACTGAAGTTGTAACTCGAAAATATTATCCGTTTGTAATACAAGAAACAACGTTTGCCATTCTGCAGGAAGTCAGTCTTTGTATCGACCAGTATGTTGTAGAACATAATTTAATACCGTTTCAATGTACAAAGGATATTATCATTGAAACCATCCCTGAAGGTGATTGGTGTAATGAAAAATGACCTTCTGTGAAAAGAGAAAAATCTTATGTACAAAAGAATTATGTAAGTTAAAAAGCAAAACAATGGGAAAACTTATATTCACTAATATCATGCGATTTAAAAGTTTTTTCTCCGTAAATGATTACATTTTATAATATGAATGTATGCGAGGAAGTTACTGAGAAATTACCAGAACTTAAATGCGTGAATGGTATCTTTATACATTAAAATTTCATGTATTTTTTCAATAAGAAAATTCAAGCAAATATATAATTTGAACCAAAATTGCGTTTTCTCATTTACTAGATTAAAGATAGGATAGATTAGATTAGATAGATTATAGATATCTATGTAAAAAGACATACACTATAAAAATGTATGTTAGAAAGTTCCGATAAATATATTGGAAGTTTTTTTCCGCAACGTAAGGTAACGCTACAATACATGATAGTGTAGTTTTTAAATGCTGGTATTGGCGTACTCACTACGTTCTACCACCAAATATCTTTGGTTCTACCACAAGGATATCATTTTCGAACGCGTTCTCCAACTCTGCTGCCCCCAATTCTCCTTTCTTAAAAGGAAATGTTCTGCATTTTACTCATGCATTTATTCTCCTTTGGTTAAATGCACTATTCTTCATTTATTTAGTCCGAACTCCATGTGGATATCATTGGAAAAACTGCATTCTGACATCGATCACTTTCTTCAGTTTGTAGTCTGAACTACCGTGTAGCCTCAGGTCATTCATGTCAGTTGATAACTATCCTCATTATCATGTATTTTAAAACCATGAAACACGCTATTTAATTATTTGCTCAATGTGATAAAAGGTAAGGAGAACCATAATTCACTGAAGGAGTTTCCTTGAAAGACACCCGTTGTAATGAGTAATAAGTAATTATGTGTAGGCAGATTTGGTAAAATCTTAAGACTTCAAGCAAATAGTCATATGTTACAGAAGAAAACGATTTCTGGTATTCAATCCATGATAAGTGCAAATTTCTTTGACGTTTACGAGCTTGCAGCATGGCAATACCGTCTATGATGACTAGATTTATTACAATGATCATCATTTATGATTGAGAAAGTATTAGAATGGCCAAACGACGCAAACTGCGAAAAAAAGTCTGAAAGAGAAATTATAGCATTTGAAAAATCCTACAAAATCTCTTTTAACCATTTTTCAATAGGATTAGTAATTTTGTTCTTATTTATGGTAAGTAATATGCAGAAAATCGAAAATTCCAATATTACGCCAAAAGACACGAGATACGTAAAAAATATAAGACATAACAACGCGAGATAGAGAAAAATGTCTGAAAAAAGGATTGTAGTTTTTTTATTTATTTTAAGGTGGTTCAGAAAATATACATTCACAAATGTCTGTCAAGAATCGAGCGTGCAGCGCAAGTGTCACGATGAGAATGTGTACCTTAAAGCCTACAGAGCTTTGAGCAGCTTATTCTTTACCTATACTTGATTAAGTAGAAAATTCAGAATATGAAGTTGTATATAAATACTGCGATCTAAAAGACAACTTTTTGATAAAGTTTTATTCAAGCATTCCGAAATCAAAGAATGAGTGACAGAGCGCGAAGCGCGAGGTATAATTATGTCCGTGCGCGAAGCAGGAGACGCAACTATTTATCTAGCGCGAAGCGCGAGATCCAACGAACGCGCGCCCTAGGCGCGCTTAAACTTGCGAGCCTTTTTTTCTTCACGCTCTGCATCATGAGATAGACGGCTCTGTGAGAAATATAAAGTCTACAAACTTGAATTTTGGTACAAAAGAGGAAAAGGAAAGAGCTATTTACACCTAAAGTTCGATGCGAATAGCCCGGTTTTGTCAGTACATTCAGGCACTTCGGTAAACTTTATCTCCCAGCAAAAATAAAAGTATTGGTACGAATTGAATTGAAAAGACTGAGACACACCGCAAATCTAGCTTTGCGACAATGAGGCATTGGACCAGTGTGTCAATTCATGTAAATTCGAGAACACCGTGTTTCAATTTTAAATCTTTTTACAGGTATAAATGCACTGCAAAAGTTTGAAGTCAGCAAATTCACTGCAATGCGTCAGGACGCAATGGCTTTAAAATTGGGTAAGACGTCTAAATTCGTGATAGTAAAATACACACTTGAATTCACCCCGTAGTAATTCTTTCTTTTTTGCTAGGCTATGAGAACAAGATATTTAATCCCATCATATTTATAGAATATAATTTTTTAATTTGCTTCTTTTTCTTTTCTTTCTTGAATTTCTTTGTAAGATATTTAATTTGTACCAAATATTTTTTAAATTCAAGTTTTTGGGATAGATTTTTATGATTAAGTTTTGTTGGAAATGATCTTTTATTTGTAGGAGTATAAATCCAAATCAAATTGTGAAGTGTGCACCTATCCTTTGTCAGAGTTTGAGTTTGAGTTTTTTTTTTTGAGTTTGTCAGAGTTCCTATGCCGTGAAATACTAAAGACGCGGCAGCACTGCGATATTCCATCCTGCTAAACTAGATAATGAGATACGGGAATTTATCGCCTTTATGAACTAAATGCTAGCACTCCAATTGATTTCTATTAAATTATTCATTAATTGTTCACAGTGGTGGAATTTTTAAATTGGAAGCACGATATCTGAACGTAATTAAATATCCTAATATCGAGATTTAAAAGTAATTTTTTGCTCTTTGTGGAAAATTTGTCTTTCAATTGTAACTTTTCGAATGATCATAATTTATTGTATTTAGGATCTTATGCATCAAACCAAATTGAGTGATTGATAAATTTAAGGAATTACAGTAAAACGAAGTAGATACCATTAAAAATATAAAACACAATTTAAAATTTAATTAACACACTTACTAATATTCGAGAGCATTCTTCCGAATTTGTCTTACTCCATTATACAAAAAATAAAAAGTGTCATAATACACTTCATATTCCTACAGACAATAGCAATTCCTCTTACAAAATGTAGCCTTTTAAGTTATTTTAGGTACTTATTACTTCTACTCTTTTTATATAATTTAATTATGTCTCCATATAAGAATAGTATAGCTTACGACTACTGTATTAAAATATACGAATTATCGCCTTGGGCCCTCGACTGTAACCTAATTTAGTAATTTTTTCAGTACCAAGTTTCTCAGTGTGACAGAGATTGGTTGGCTAAGTTTCGAGAGCTGTTCGAAATAGAACTTAAAAATATATAATCAAGGTGAAATGCACGTTTTCTCAATAAAACAATGGGTATCATTTCTTGACACGATTTGATCAAATTTGACGTGAAATATGGATATTTTCTTCTATTTAACTTAATGTTTCGGGTTAAATAACTAATACTGTCTGATAAGAATTTTCCGCAGTCTCGATTAAACAAAAAACGTTGACAGACAGTAGTTATGGATAATCAGTAAACAATTTCTGAGATAATTAAGTATAATAGCTGATAGGACTATTATCAGAGGTTGAAGTGACAACATCCCTGATTCTATTAAATGTTTTTATTTTATATCTAAATATAATTCCATATCACAAATGAATTAAAAACACACCATTGGAATACTCACACCTGTCTGATTATAATAACACATAAACGTATTTTTTATCGATCAGTCTGATGATTAGATAAACTGAATTGAAGTTTCTGATCACCGACATTCCTTCAGTCTCTGCATGAAATAGTTCATAACCTGACGAGAACTTAAGTACTTTTTATTTTTTATGATTAAGTTCTTATAACATAGTACGATATAGTTTTGAGATAAAGAATACGTGTGATATAACGAAGATAAAAAGCATATTCTTTCAAATATATTAAGAGTTTATATTTATTATATTGAGTCGTTTGTATAGTAAAAAAATTGTTTGTCTAATGGCTTTTCTGAAAAGATTTCAGCGAGGGTTTGCAAGTATTTAAAAAAATGATAGTGCGGCATGAAAATGTGATATGACGCAAGTGTATTGCTTTACACTTATAAAAGTGCATACACGAGTATAATAGTGTATATATTTTCTATTATTAGAAAAAATATAACACTTACGTTTATATTCATCACAACCTTGAAGGAGCTTCTCTGTGTAGATTCAAGGTATTATACGGATAGATTCATACAAAGAGCAATTCATACGAAGAACACACACAAGCCCATTGAACAAGCTCTGCTTCATAAACGAAAAATAATTCTGGAATTTTTACAGCATCTCTTTATTGAGCACTTCTATCGTGTCTCAGTTAAAAAGCACTGTCGGAACCGTTTAAGCGTCCTGCTAAAATATGTTAAATTTTCAATACCATGGGGTAGGCCTAACGTACATAATATTTGATTTTTTATTTTACTTATCTGAACTTCGAAATGGTTATTCGCATAATAAATTAAGCTCAAAGTAACTCAACCTTTAACCTGACTTATAAAATTGACGAAAGAACTTCCATTGATTTTTAAGTTTATAAGAGTTTATTTAAAATAGTTTAATAGTTGAATAGTTAATTCGTTAAATATTAAACACCGAGTGTTCTCACTTTGAGTGAACATTGAGCAACCTCACCTCGTACATACACCGTGTTGCGTTCTTGGCGACACATCGTGTTGGGACATTGTGCAGCTACAGTGCGCCCTCACACATTGTTATCTGAGTATAGAAACCTAATAGGTTCGCCTTCTATCAGGTCTTACTACATTTGAAAGTGGAATTTTTACTCCCTTTCTATATGGTTTTCTTTTCTGTTTCTAGAAACTTTCGAACTGCATATGATTAGGATCTGAAGTGTTGCGTATTAGGTACTCGCAATGCATTCCTATCGGGTCCTAAGTGCAAGCTGGTCGTTTCTCTATGTATCCTAAGTGGAGCTTAATTGGTTTTTCTATTCGGTTTTAAACTGATGTTTATCTGGTTCATAGTGACTTGCAAAGTGGCTTCGATTAACATATGATATGTCGTATTTTCCGTACTCGCAAAGCATTGTCTATCGGTCCTAAGTAGCAACTAAACGGATATTCTATTCGGTTTCTAATTGCAATATATTTGGAGCGTATGAACTTCTAATGTGGACCTTATTAGGATCTAAAGTGTTCTGTATACGGTCCGATTGCTCAACGAAAAAAAATTATTGCTTAATTTATTGTTATATAATCTTCATTTTATAGGTTTTGAGTACACGATTCACCAATGCTATTCGATTATGATTAATGAGCAAACTAAGGAAAATTGAAAATTTTCGAGGGAATTTGATAAAACAATGATTTACAAACAATTTAGAACTAAAATTTATTTATTTAAAAAACTGCTGAATATTATTTTTTTCTTTAAATATTTTAAAAGTTTATAAACAATCCAAAGGTAATAAGCAATTAAGAAATGTTAAGTGAAAAAATGTTTTAATAACCTTGGTGACAAAAAGCGATTTTCTGTAATACAAAAACCTCCATAAAACGCACTTTTTTCATTTACCCACTTATTTTATAATACTTTCTTACTCAGTTTTTAATGCGAAATAACAGTTCTTGGAAAAATATTGACAAATATTTAAGACAACAAATGGATTTTCACTTATTTTAGAATAGGCTCAAAGCTTTTGGTCCTTAAATAATCAAAAATGCTTCAATAACCTCAATGTCAAACAAATAATTTTATGCACAGTTTTCAATGTATCAAATTTTGCTATTATACTTTTTCATTTATGTCAGTTTTAAATCTGGAATAACTTTTCCAAAAGAACAATTTAAAATATGTAAAAGAAATAACAGAATGTCACTTATTTCACAAAATACACAGTTTTCGATTGATCCAATTATTTTAAGAAACTTTTTCACTTGGCTTTTAATTAAAAGTAACAATTCCTAATCAATAATTGAAAACATGTATAAGTTACGCATAAGTTATGAAAGCATATTTGTTACAAGTTACAACTTATTTCAATTTTCATTTTATTTTGCACAATGCACATAGTAAAAAACGTGTTTAACGAAAATATATTATTTTTCATTCAGGAATTTAGAATTTGAATCCAATTATTTAATTCTGATTATTCAATAACAGTCTTAATAGACCCTATTAGATAAGCAATTTTATACTTGTGTAACTTTCGATAAAATACAACCTAATAGATAGCTAATAGAACCGCCATTCGCGAGAAAGCAGATCATATTAGATGCCTCGTAAATACGCTAAAAGCATTATTTTGAGTTTTAATAAAATTAAATTAAATCCAAGTTGCCATGCAAATTCCTAAGAGAACCCCTTGGAGAAGCAATTTTGTACTTGTGCCATTCGCGAGAAAGCAGAACCTAATAGGTGACTCCTAGAGCCACTTTGAAACCAATATTTTGAGTTCAAACTTTGATTAATTTAATCCCGATATTGCCATTAGTAATTCCTACTAGAACCTTTTAAAAGAGTAATTGTAAACTTGTGCCATTCGCGAGAAAGCTGTACGTAATAGGTACCTCGTAGAGCCCCTTTGAAAGCATTATATTGACTTTGTGTCATTCGTGAAAAAGCAGAACCGAATATATTCCCTTATAGGGCACTTTCAATGCAAATATTCTCATTTTAGTTCGATAAATTGAATTCCACTTCATCATTAGGAACCTCATAGAGCTACATAGAGGAGCATCTTGTACATCGAAAGATTCCCAGACGTGTTTTAAAAACATATCAGTGCCTAATAGAGCCTATTACAAACAAATTTCAAGTTAATTTAAGTCCCAGTAGCCTTTTAAGTGCCGACTACAAGCTATTAGAAACCAAATTCAAATAACAGGGCTCTTAAGAACCACTTAAGACCACATAGAAAGCTATCTGCATTCTATACAGTTTTAAACAGTTTCCATTGATAACCTGTTAGGTATTTTTCCTAGGGTTATCTTATGAGAAGGTATTGTCTGTATGTAAAAAATGACTTTGAGGACCACTAAGTCAGAAAAAGAATTTTTATGTCGATATCTGGCTGTCTGTCGTTGTCATTGTCATCGTTGTCGTCTCTGTCGTTGTCTTTGTCCTTGCCGTTGTCGTCGTTGTTGTCGTTTTCGTTTGGCTTGGTTCATATTTACAGCAATTTCAACATTTGAAAAAAAAACTCTTTTCGGAAGCCCTTCAAGAATGTCACTACAAATAGTTAAATTTGGTTGAAAAATTGAAAATTTAATTTTCGACGCCACAAAGTAAAATAAGAAATGAAAAATTTAGATTTGCGGTCAAAATATATGAATAGACAAAAGTGATGAACAATAAAAGATCTGCAAATTTTGTATGAATCACTTTTTGGTTTGACGCGTAGTTTTTGTTTTATTCGTAAAAAACAATATTAAAAATAAGAAAATAAAATTTTTCGACAAAAGACATAAGGTACGTAAAAAATAAATTGATAAAAGTTGTTCATCCGAAAAAGAGCTCCAAATATGTTACGATCCATTTCTTCATAAAAAAGGCGTAGTTTTTGTTTTATTCGTGAAAAATGACATGACAAATAAACAAACTAAATTTTGCACAAAAAGACACAAGGTACATTTAAAAGTTTGATAATAAATATTCTTTTAAATTAGATCTCAACATTTGTTTTGAACCCTTTTTCCTACGAGACACGCAATGAGAATGTGTTCGTTATAGCCGAAAGAGCATTAACAAAAGAGAATTCATATTCACTAAATTGCAGTTGTTCTTTAATTTCGAAAGTTCTATATGAAAATATGGGTGATGTACAAACACTGAGCACGTGGGGGAAGAAAATACATTATCGAGCGCGAAGCGCGAGATCCTACTGTTGCGCGCTCGAGCTTGCGATCGAAGCGTGCTGCGCGCGTTGTGCATGATGAGAATGTGCCCACGCAGCGGCCAGATTTCTTTCTCAAATTGAGAATGCTTTAAATGTGAAACTCTAACATAAACATAGCTACATTCTCATTCTCCGGCATCTTATTTTTGTTGCAACTCAAAACAACACCGAATCAACGTATACTTTTGAGGATGGAAGTTTGACGCCCAATGACGCTCGTCTTTCTCAATGGGCCGAATAGATCAGGCTTTAGCGCCCTGGATTTGTAACCGGAAGATGCGGGCTCAATTCTTGTTGGCTGCACTTTTTAAAATTGTTTCAATTCAAGTTTTTATATATTCCAATTCACTAATATATATTTAAATCAAGTTAAACTTCAGCGCTAGCACCTGTATTATTTGACCAATTAAAATACGCTTTTTTCTTCTCAAGTCTCTAGTTCACGCACCAGAACGGCCGGATCTCGAGCCGAACTCAGCCAATGTGTTTGAAAATTTTAAGTTCGCGCCAAAAGGCTTTCCGTTCATTTCCAAAGTTGTCAAAAACATGAACAGGAATTACACTAACCTGGAATGACCGGAACACCAATCACAGAGCACTCCTAACAAGAAGGCACTTTTTCGTCTTGTCAAAGGTGCTCTGTGATTGGTGTTCCGATCATTCCGGTGAATGTGTTTGACAACTTTGGAAAGGAACGGAACGCCTTGGCGCGAACTTAGAAATTTCGAAAACTTCTGCTGAGTTCAGCTCAGTTCGCTTCGAGAACGACACTGCTCCCGCGGAACGTTTCTGATTGATCAATGCCGCATTTCGGCCATTCCGAGATCCAGCCGTTCTGGTGCATGGACTAGCGCCTGAATGATTAAAAAGCGCATCTTATTATTTTAGCGACTTACTAGTTTAGTGATGATCTATTAATATGCATCAAAACAAAATTCCACGGGTTGTGAGTTCTTTGCGTACCTGAATATTAAATAAACACCTTTTCAATCGCAAAAAGTCACAACAAAGGGATAGCATAGAAAATGACTTACAATTTACCTAATTGCCCTAATTGTATGTATCAACATTAAATTGTACTTTTCTTATTTGTAGGAACTGAAGAAGTCTCAAATCATAACAAGTTGGATAAACATTGGAAAAAACGTTGGTTTTTTTATAACAGAGACAATATTTATCGTTTATAACTATGGAGGAAACAACAAAGAAAAGAAGCGAAAATCCCTATAAAAATGCAAATTTCTTTTCTAGAATTAGTTTTATGTAAGTTAAAACCTAAAATGCAGACTATTTGATAGTGAAATTTCTCTAATTGAATTATCGAGAAGTCGTTCACTATGAGTTAGTGAAAAATTCTAATACATTGCGTGAGATTTCATTCTGCACATTAGTGGTTTCAAAGGTATGCATAAGATGGATGTTGTACAACCTCAAAATGAAGAGGATGTTGAGGTTCTTTAGAACTACATCATTACAATTCTAGAGAACTTTGTCGTCTCGATATATGCCGCATTAAGACACTAATAATTGGGAAACTACAGGCAACTTGAAAATATAACTTCCATAGTGAAAGTTTCTAATAACAAATTCTATCCTTTTAAATCCATTTCACCCCGGAATTCGTATCCGAACCAAACAGTTTAATTCCCAACTATTCCAAAGTCGGACCAAAGATTCCTATCCGAATGAATCTGAACTGAACTTCGAACTCAGGGGCTGTCCATATATTGCGTAACGCGTTTTTCTTTTGTTTAAATATAAACAAGAATGAAATTGCCTCGCAGCCAAAAGGGATACAACGATATTAACAAAAGAAAAACGCGTTACGTAATTTATGGACAGCCCCTTATCTAAAGTCAAAAACAAGATTTCCATCCGACTGAATTCGATCTATTCCGAAGTCAAGTCAAGATTTTTAGCCGACAGAATTTCAATCCGATCCGTCCTAATGAATCCAACTTAATCGAAGGTCAAAGCAAGGATTTTAGTCCAAGGTGAAGGATTTATGTGACTAGTCACAACTTTTTCTTTATTTAACATTTGTTATTTAATGCTCGAGGCCATGTGACGAGAGGGTCAAGTGACCAAAGCTGGTGTTCCATTTTTCTTTTCCAACTTACGTCAAAACGAAATGAGGAATCGCTCTGAAAGTTTGGGAAATGAAAGAGGATGCAATAAACTGGATGTCTCTGCTTTGTTCTGATCGAAATTTTAAAGAAAAAAAATTAGAAGATAATAAAACCGGAAGCTTTATCTGTACTTTTCTTTCCCAACTTATGTCGACACGGAATGAAATAACGTGTTAAAAATTTGGCACGCTAAGTAGAAGGTACGAAGAAAGTTGTCTCTAGTCCTATATATATATATATATATATATAGAATTGTGAAAAAAGTTTTTTTAATTACTAATTTGGAGACATGCCCACTGTGCTGTAAAACCCTGCAAGCAATTTTCAATTTTGTCAAAAGAGCTAATTATGAGTTTTATATTGATCAAAAGTGGAGCAAAACAAGAAAAATCGCTCATGTGCATTATACACCAATAATGCAGAATCTAATGCTTGCAGTTGAAATACAAATATATAAATTTTACCTAACATACGTATCAGCTGTTTCAGAGCAGCACTAGTGCAGCGAGTAGACAACTTCCAACTTCTAAGGGTATGTGGGTCATACAGATTGCATGATTACCGACAGAGAAAGATAGAAGTCAAACTTCTGCCATAAAGCCTAAATGCGTGGGTCAATATTTCGTATTTTCATAAATAAACTTTTTTCTTCCCCTAACTTTGTACCTTGCACAAACGGTCCTTTAATATTTATTAATACTTTCCGATAATTTGTCCCGCGTTATTTAAACTTTTATTTTTAAATATGTGTGAAAAATATTGATTTCAGAACTGCCTTGATCAGCTGTTACACTCGTTGCATGGCCTTTAAACAAAAAATGTGTTTTAAAACTTTTTTCGTACAGTTATAAAAGCTGTTTTTAACATGTAATTATATACAGTAAAAAGTGTAACAATATTTTATCTTATCATACGGATTGAAAAGTATAAGATTTTGTAATTCTTTCTGAATGAAGAGAATTGAAACGTGGGTTCGGATTCATTCGGATTGGGGCTACGAATTGAGAAGGATTAAAAGTCGTTCGAATTGACTTCGGCCTAATTAGAATTCGTAGCACAGATTTAAAAAAATGAAAGGGATCTTTGGATTGATTTTTGATTCAGACAGATTGGGGGTACTTTTTATAAAGGATTGAAAATCGTTCGAATTTACGGAATAGGATAACGGATTGAAAAGTATGATCGGATTACAATCTGAAATTATGTCGGATTGAAGTTGTTGTTGGCCACGGTTTCGCAAGGATTGAAAGTCGTTTAGAATGATCTCAGATTCAATTAGATTGGACTTTAGATTGAAAAAGAATGAAGGTTTTTTTATGTAAGTGCCCCATTCATTCGGGTTATTATCGGGTTCAATTAGATTTATTCGATTTGATGCTGGATTCATTTGGGATGAACTTTGAAAAGACGAACGGATTAAAAAGCATTCAGGAGGATTAAAATATCATTCCTGATTGGGCTTTGATGCCTTGAAGTCCTAATGTACCAATTGTATACTCCCAACTTTGCACGACTTAATTAGCACGATCAGATATCAAAGCCAGAAGCACAGGTGCACAGATGGGAGACTCCCGTTTGAGTATGTATCAATTAATACGATCATATTCTAACTTACAACTCCACGCGCACATATTTGATACTCCCAACTGTGCGCATATCAATTAGCATGATCAGATTTTCAAGTGAAAAGTCCGAGACAACAGATGAGATACTCGCAAATATGCATGTATGCAGTTAGGAGACTACCATCTGTGCATGAGCAAAATTGGAAGTATCCTAACTATGCACGTGTACAGTTAGAAGGGTCTCATCTGTACACGTGGACTTATCATTTAAAAATCTGATCGTATTAATTGAGACGTGCATGGTTGGGAGGATGCCATCTATGCACGTGCACAGTTCGTAGTGTCCCATCTATGCATTTGAAAAATCGATATGGCTATGTTTGATACGTGCGCTTATAACACTCGAGTGCCACAAGTGCACCAGCCAACTATATACATGCCCTACAGGGTTCCTGTATCGGTATATTCCTTTGTAAAGCGAGTACATGAATCTATGTGGTTTCTTATGACTTCCTTCTACATAAGATCGTATCTAGCACAGAAAAACGCTAGAGTTAAATTTGTTGCAGCTTAAATTTCATTGGTCTCACAATAAGAATTTCAGAGAATTTTTAGTCTCATATTTATTCCTACGAACTTAGTTGCACATCTGGGAATCTAGGGAAATGCATCATTTTGAGACTGAATTTTGGTTCATGCTGAGAGTTGTGGAGTGCTGAACCCATCTACATATAGAAATGGACAGATAACGCTGCAGGGAGAACGGAAATGGGCTCTAGATAGAGAGAGAGAAACCATGAGATGCAGACCTGTCTCTTTCTAGATAAAGCTGATTGGTCGAGATAATTTTCTTTGGGTGAACTTGTACTTTGTATTTCGTACTTTGTATCTCCATTGTGTTTTTGGGCGTTTTAAAGACGTTGAAGTTGATGTTTAATAGTTTTAAAATATAAGATTAGAAGACTGGACATTTTTGTTCAAAAATGAAATTAATTTTTCCTTGCACGTATTTTGATTTCAGAATACATATAATTCTAATCATTGAAAAATGGTATGACACTTTGTTTTAAATTTATGACACTTTTTACACTATTTTTGATCTCACAAAGGGATTATTATTGTAGTATATTTAATCCAATTTCAAGAAGAATTTAGGGCTAGCAAGTTCTTTTTATAAGCTAAGTGAAACAGGATATTTTGCATGAATGTTTTTGAAAATTCAATTTATTATAACTACAAATTTATAATGTATTGTTTATAATCATTTGAAACAAAATTAGCCGTACAGATTATTGAGGCAATACCCAGGGTTTCCGATTCACTTGACAAAGTCCTAGAATAGAAAGAGACAGGTCTACATCTCACATGTTTTTTCTCTCTCTAGAGCCCATTTCCATTCTCCTCACAGCGTTATCGGCCCATTGCTATATGTCGGTGGCTAAACCTAATTTTGAACTTTCTATCAATTAACAGAACGCAGTAGACATTTACAATAAAATTATAACTTCCTAATGCAACTTCCAAATCTTAGGTTAGTCATGGTCGTCGAAATTTAAACTAGGCCGGGATACGTATAATATAATAATGCAGAAAATCTAGAGGATATTTCTTCGAACTGGGCCAGGCATCAATTCAAAGCAGATCGTAACGACATAGCTTTTACATACCGACTTTTGTGGTTTGAATGTCATGTCGGTTTTGACTAACTTAAGATTTGGAAATTATACCACGCCAAGTACAATTTTTATTTCAAGACACTAATGCTCACTGGCAAATGGGAGGAAATTAAAAGTTAGGTAATTATTATTATAACTTACCTGCCTATCCACATCTATTTCACCCAAATAACGACCGACAAATTCTTCTTGATAGGAGACTGACAGTTTGTAGACAACTTTTCATGTTACTCCGAATTATAAAGAAGAGTCTCTGAATAATTATTTTTCCCTATATTCTCATAATGAATCTATGTGGCTCAAATTTTTTGCAACTCAGTTAAACATCGATTTTGGTGTACTTTGAAGGATCGGCGATTTTCTGTGAAATGTTTATGACTGACGCTTGTATATGGTTCTAACTAAGGACATATGGCATGGTCCTATGTTAATTCCTACGTATGAACCTAAAATTTATCCTTATTTAAAATCCGTATTCAATTTCTTGTTATTAATATAAAAGGGAAATAAAATGTGTTAAGTAAATTTGTAGCAAGCTGTCATCATCACAATTATCATACTCATAAAATCTAGAAAGATTTTATAATATATAGTTTTATGCATAATTGACTTGTTATGAAACAATGAGTCATATCAATTTACGGAAAGAACTATGATCTAACTGATACCGTACAATAACTTTGTCCAAACTACCAAATAGTAGTTTGTTAATTTAAAGACAGGAAAAGGGTCGATTCTTGTGTTGTTTTTCTTATGGATCTCTTGGTGTAAAAATCCTATCCCTTCTAGAAATGTACATGCAGCCAATAGGACCCATTTCCGCAAGGGTAGTGTCGTTGAGGTAAAAGAGATAATTGAAAAACCAGGTAGTGGAAAACCCCCAGTAATTACGGTCCTAGCAGTGAAGCGACGTATTTACCCAAAAACCCAATGAAAAAGGTTGAAAAAATGAAAATCATGAAGTTTATGGAGGTAAAAGGTTTGAACGAAGTACAATAAATGTTAATCTTAAGTTGCACTTCAGAGGTTCTTCAACTCTTAAATCCTAAATTAAATCTTATATTTACAATCTTAGCATGATTTTATATACTGAAAGTCGCACACATATTTTTAAAGGATCTCGCGCACATCTGTGGAAAATATGGTCCCAGTCAAATTGGCCGAACTCTCTGTTCCTTTCATATTTTGTAGTTTAGGACCCTCTGAACAATAATATCCATGTGTAAAGGTCGATGAAAGGATACTTTTCTGTCGGTATTGCATCGTATGTCGCTTTTCATGCAGATGAGAAGAGTTACAGCGACCACAGAGGACTGTTTGGCACCACGGTCAGGGATCACGCCGAACTCCCTGTCCCTTTGATATTTTGTAATTTAGGACCCAAACTTAAGCAAAGTTAACGTTTTATGCACATTAGAGGAGTTTCAATTAAGGTAAGAAATCCGGGTAATTAAGACAATATCACCACGATATCAGTGCACGATCCTACCAATTAAGGCAATACCGGAGTATTATCAGGCCAGTTAAGGCAAGATTATAGAATGATAATGTTAATAATAGCAATATTCTGGTATTTTCCAGCCAGTTAAGGCAAGATGATGATGCGATCTGGCCAATGAAGGCAAAATCGGGAAGTGTTTAAACCAGTTATAGGAACATTAGTGTATGATTTGATATTGGATGACGCTCTGGTCAGTAAAGACAATAATGAAAATTAGTTTGCTCAAACAAGACGAGCCTTAGTACATCATTCTACTGTTTCCTTTGACCCGCATCCGTAATATTATTAATCATAGATCTGCTTGGATACTTTACTGCTGGCTGATGGCGCGCGTATCCTAAATATCATAATAGGCTTGCTACATGTGCACATGATCCGACTGTCCTGGCCCAAGTTTTGCAAGTACAGTAGTAACCCAATATTTGTTCATTGTTTTGTGCTTCATCCAGTTGTAGCTCTTGATCATCAGCAGCTTGAACCAGGTTATCTTCTATGTAGGATGTCCAGATCTAATATTTCCTTGCGCGTCTGAAACGAGAATACATTCGCCCTCTGATTAAACCCGGTTCATCGACAAGTTTGTCCAACTCCAAATCTTCCATTTGCTCCCTGTCAAACTTATCTTGCATTTAAGCTCTCGCTAGATTTAGCTGATAGATTTGTACCGTCAGTTCCTTCAGATAATTCATATCCTGTCTAGGGAAATGAGGTACTTGGTGTTCATTAAGATGAATCTATCTGACATTCCTGGTATGCAGATTGTCAATTGTAACTCTGGCCTGGATGACGTTGGGTTCACCTGATTTTCGTAACATTGTTTGGGCTAAGTCTATGCTCCCTTCAGCCATTTGTAAGGAAGGACAATATTTGCAGCAAGACGGTAAAAATCGCCGATGTTAACGGCATGGTTCACGTTCATGAAATTTCCGAAGAACTTAAAAACAGATTTTATTTAACAATTATATATGTATTAATGATCAATCATGAGTCTTTTGCTTCTTCTGTATCAAATTGCCTGGTCCATGAACTAACAGGGGTGGTATTTTATGGTTAATACCAAGATTTTCAATAAGCGGTAGGGCATCACGATAACCACAGTCCACAATGATAATATCATCGTTTTAGAACCATTCTCGCAGCCCATTATTATCGATTTCGAATTCATTAGTAAGCCTGGTAGCATCATTATTTCGAGAGTTAGAAAAGTAGGGCCCATGAATATCCTGAATATAGCCACCTGTAGCTACAACTACGGCTGGCTTAATTAAGTCGCGACCTTTATGAACGCATTATGTTTTCCTGAGCGTTCTGAACTTCTGAAGTCCGTTAAATGTCTCTGTATATACTGCTCCCGTGTTATAGCCGTCAACCATATGTTGTTGGGAACAAAACATGTCATCAAAGATCTTCTGACAATGGAAATATGGAGACTCACCTTTTCCCTACTATCGTATCCAAAAATAACTTTTGAAAAGTGACCACTCACCCCTAGCGAAGCTTAAAGAAAAAAATTATCAAATCCTTTTTACTAATACGGCGATATACCCTTTGATCTTGTACAGCATCACTTACAGCATTGTAAAACGTATATAAATCCCTGAATTTCTCGCGTGTTATTAAACTGATTGAATTGAACTTTTCCTCTGAAAATGTTTCTTCATTATTAAAATCGGGCTCATCAATCTGCGATAATTCACGTAGACCTTGCAAAAAATATTGCAACTGGACATCAGACAAGCGATAAGGCCTATTGCAAAATTTTAAACCTTGCAGTAGGACGTTTGGTATAAAGCCACTCACATCCAAATGTTCAGAACAAGAACGAATTGATAGCGGCACGTAAAAATTCTTTTTTACAAAAACATTAACCCTACATTTTTTTCGACAACCTGGTCACATGTTGCATTCTGTTACAAAACATACAAGAACTATTTCTTCTTTGTTTTAAAACATTGAGTGTCAGACAATTAGGATCACGTGCTAAATCATTCATCTCCATATTAATGCTTCGATTGCAGTTCAGGCATATCCTCGTATTTTTATTAATCTCTTGAGGACCTATTTCATGTTCAGCACAACGATAAATTGCGATTTGTTGTTTTTGCTTATTTTCTGCATCAGATATGTATACCATCGCTCGTTGATGTAAGGGGATTGCACATATGTAACAACTTATTCTGACGGGTGGCATGACTAAACTCCACGTATAGGGAAATTCTTTAGCGTTCCTTTTTATAAACTTGACTCCAATATTAAACAAACATTGTCCCAGGGAACAAAATAGAAAGTTAATGCAGAATATGTGTCAAGAGTAAACTACAAACATTTTTACAAAAAAAGGACATACATAATGTAAACAGTTTGGAAATTGACAATCAGGTTGTTATGGCGAAAAAACCTCCTTTATTACAAGCCACCGATGCCCGAAATCTAAAATTTTATTAAAAGGAGGCTTTTTTATTATGACAACCGATTTCCAAAATCAAAAGTTTCAAAATTGACAAACAAATGAGACTATGGTTCATAAACAAAATATTACGTGCATATTTTGTAATTAAATTTTTGTTAGGGCCCTGGTAGTTTGCACGTGACGTGTGTTGCATCGCTCTCTTATATTCGTTTCAATACGGGTGTTCTAAAGAAGTGCATAGTACTATGAGTGGATGGTGGTGTTAATCTTGCCCTATTGAATAAATAAAATCGTATTGTTTTGTCGCTTTCAGTCAGAAAAACGTTTTATTCTGACTTCTAAAATTGGAGTATCGTGTTGGTTATGTTTTCAACATGGTCGACAAAAGATATTGAAAGTATCAACAAAAAATAGAAGGTTTGGAAATGTACTAATTGCTCTAAACCCTTGGGTATGAAAAAGTACTCGCCTTCGTGGACCTCTCTTCTCTGTCTCGTCTGAGGGAGACGTAAGTAAACCAGGGGTGTCTTCTGTCGCGCTGCGGCCCGAAGTTAATGCATTAATCTCCAACGCTATTTCTAAAGTACAGAAGTCCGGCCTTCAAAAAATCACTTATTTGTTGGATGAATTTAAGACTAAACAAACGTCTTTTAACAATTCTCTTGAAGTAGGCATTAAAGGAATAAAAGCTGATGTTATTTAAAATACTTGCCGCATCGTGGTATTAGAGGATACTACGTCTTCGAATGTGACAGACACTATCAAGTTCCAAGCGGATTTCGAATCTACTCTAGAAGATAACAGGGTTTTGAAGACTCAAGTTTCTAACTTCATGAGTAGATGCAAGTTCCTTGAATAAAATACGCTCTCTTTAACACTTCAGGTTCACGGATTACCTGTAAAACTGTCGGAGGATTTGCCCGCTACTTTCTGCCAGATTGCTGCAGCTTTGGAGGTACCTCCCACAAAAGATGACATTTCGTCTATTTACCGTCTTAGAGTTTTTACAAACAATTCTGAATTTATGGTACTGCAAGAACCATAAATTCTTGGACGATTTTAAACTATATGTCTCTGGTCCTATCTCTTCCATTAATAGTTTGAGTGCGAAGGTTCAGAAGGATATTAACATAGTGAATCAATAGGCAGTAAACAATAGGTTATAGCTAAACCCTTCAAAAACTAAAGCAATTATTATTGGACAGTCCTCTTTCCCGCCTACTGATACTTTAGCGTATAATTCATTATTATTAAAAAACAAACTGTAAGTATACTAATGTATTTTGAGTCACCGCACCCTTGTAACTCGACACAGAAATAATGTAAGGTTACACCCCTACCCCTTTTCCAACGTCTCATGGCAGGTAGAAAGGCATTTCAGTAACTCGTGACAGAAATAATGTAAGGTCATACCCTTACCTCTTTTGTACCCCTTTTCCAAATTCTCGTAGGAAGGCGGGAAGGCACCCCTGTGACTGACCGACTGGTCGATTCGATGGAATATCTTTTTCAGATAATATCGTGAATTAACCCTCATCTAAATAATTTTTAAGGAATTTCTTAACCATATATTGGATCCTATTCAGTACTAGCCCGAAAAAAGGCATTTAGAAAAAAGATTTTGCGACGTTTAATCTTTCACTTACTCTGTATTCGGTTTCGGATAATCCAATGATTAGATCATCGATAAGGTTAACGGAAACACGTCAAATTTTAACCACTCCTCCCCAATTGGTTTTCATACAAAAATGTTTCAAATACTCTATGAACGTGTGGTGACTTCCTGCTAAAGAGTTTTGGGATTCTGGTTAATATGCGGACGATTTGTATGTCTTTATTTTAAATTTTTTAACCAATCCATAATAATACTTAAGAAATTGATTCCTTAGTCCGATTAAATTGATTCAGGACAATCTAATCGACAAATGAGATCTTCTGCGAAGGCAACGGCAATAGTCGGTCCTTCTACATTGACAAGGGTTATGGCACCCGAATATGTAGAGAGATTTTCTTGCCAAGTGAGCATATACTTACATGTTTTGACATATTTGTTGACATGATTCCTCATTTTTTTACAAAAAATGTTAAACGAATTAGACCTATGTTTTATGCATTCATCCATGGCCACATGCCACATACTCATGACACTCTGTATATAATAGAATAGCTGCCTACTCGGATTCTGGAGGAGTGCGAATTTCACCCGTACACATCGTTATTTTATAATCTTCTTGACCTATTTTATAATCATCTTTACCAAAATACGTTCTAGAAAGTTTTTCTATATGAAGCTACCCTGTAAAACTTGTTTTAAAGTAACAATGGCGCCTTCTGCATTAGTCCAATACATTTTTTTTAAATCAAAACTAGACTTTATAATACGATCAAAAATGCCAAAACTTTTATACGGGTTTGCTGTAACTTCGTTCAATTGAGTTTTTTGAATTTTTATGTCTTACATATAATTAATTTTTTGTCCGACACCCCTTGAAAACACGCCATTGCATGCACATGAAGTAGGCGTACTGTGGCCGTTTTCAGCCCAGCGACGTTCGCACATACGCAATCAGCCGCCGGGCCGATATGAAACTTTGCGCCCGCCACATGAAACTTAACGCCCGATATATAAATCTTTACTCCCGCTACACATACACTGCACCACGCAAGTGAGAATATGGCGAAAGTTATATTTGTCTTTTACAAAATTTCATCGCTGGTCCCCACAGTATCCTTTTAGCTGAGTACGCTATTTCTTCCTTTCAATTATGATTTAAAATTACAAAGAACACTAAACATCGTTTATCTGTTTCTCACGCTTTTTTTCAAGCAGGGTACGACAAACATTATTATTTATATCAAAGGCGTACGGCTGTTTTTCCTTCTTTACGCCTATTTGAGTCGTATAAATTCCGATTTATACTATTATTCAAAACACAATTTGCGAAAATAAAATTAAATAGGTTATTAGGTCTCCTGAAGAGTTTGTCAGGACTTATTTCGATTACTAGGATTAGGAGAGCTTTCAAGTATTATAACTATTTTCCCTTTAGCATCCTATCTGTCAATATTCTCGTCGCCGTCAGTAATATCTGCCGGAATATCATTCCTATTCGGAC
Source organism: Druon quercuslanigerum (assembly GCA_010014905.2). NCBI lineage: Eukaryota > Metazoa > Arthropoda > Insecta > Hymenoptera > Cynipidae > Druon > Druon quercuslanigerum. Next base: position 2,266,109 of record JAAAKG020000031.1, read on the forward strand.
ATCTGGACATACGAAACTTCATCGAGCTTCGGGCTTCTTCAACTTTACTCACACGTGTTATATCATTGCAAGCTGCCGTGTTATCATCCCTGTCCGTACTTGCGGACTTACAAAACTTAATCCTCTGACGGGGTGGAGTGACCTTAATTTATCGTACTCTTACTTCCTGTACTATCACTGTAATCAATCTCAAATTCATCATATTTTTTGGTTTCAGCATCGCCATCAGTTTTGGCGAAAAGAGTTTCGTCTCTCTGGTTTGGAAGTTTACTTTCCATACGTTCAATACACATACGTTCGATTGGGGATTTATTAAAGGGGCTAGAACTTAGGAGGAATAAGCAGGGAATCATATCGTACGGTCAACACGCGATTGCAAGTGTCATTTTGAGGGCTGATTTCAGGAATGCACGGATTTCGCAATAAAGCAACTGCCTTTGCGTTGAGTTGGCCGCTAGTAATTCCTTTTGTATTGTAGAGTAATTATTTTCTGTCTTATTTAGGATTTGTGATGCGTATACTACTGGGAGGTCCTTTCTGATTAGCCACTTGCTTAATATGGCTCCTGAAAAACATAGTTAAATGCTTCAGTATTAAAGTGGAATAAGCGACTTTTTACATTTTCACGGGCGACTGGAAATTCGTATAGCCTAGGTAAAATAATACAATGCCTATTTTTTGTTTAGGTGTAGTCATTTTTCGGTTCTCTTCAAGAAATTTGTCCTCTTATGGTGCTTAACACGTGCAAATACAACTACTTTTCAAGTTTACTTTTTTATAGTTTAGAAATATTGTGTAACAGTTTTACAACAAGCAGGATTCTACTAAAATTGCAATACTTGCAGACTTAATGAACGCTTTTATTAACTTCGTTTAACGTGACAATTTAACAAATTATACCTTAAACGTCTAAGAATAAATCTAAAAAAGAACAGCAATAATTGTACTTTAATTTCTCCCGAAGGTTAACAGGTGAAGCCATTATTACGAGTGTAATAAACCAGACCATGTCGATTTTTGTAGGTGAATCGAAATACAAACTGATCCTGATGGGAGTGGTAGAATAATAAAACCTCAAGTCAAAAGTAATACAGTTTTAGGGCATGGGTATCTAGGTAGTAAAACGTTATAATAACAGGAACGACAAGCCAATTATATTTCGAGCCTCGTTCTCAATATTACAGATGTAGTATTCCTTTCACTTGCTAGAGGTGACAACGTTTAGAGTGATCCCGCAGTGGACAAAATAAAAAACCCCACTCCTTCATCATTTCCCGCTTTCCCGTTCTTCACATTCACGCCATATTCTTTCGTTGTGCGCTAGAGGTCGGACGCTTTTCGGAGCAGGAATTTTGCTTTTCTACTGCGTAATGGTGTTTTCTTTTATTCTAATAGTAGAAAATGTTGTACAATTAAAGTTTCTAGGATGACAAAGATGCGTAATTCTGAAGAAAGTCTAGAGAATATGTGAAAGATAGAAAGAATCCAGTATAAAATCGATAAATATGAGTGAGAAAATTGTTTCCAGCTGGAAGAAGATAGTAAGAATTCGGAGTCAGATAGAGAAAAATCTTCTCAAGGTAATTTTTTATTGTCGGTATAGATATATTTAAACTAATGAGTTAACACCAGAGGTAAAATAGGTCAGATACATTTTAATGAAAGTAATATATATTTCCAAATATAAACTACAAAGAGCTTGCACGAGGGGCAAGACGAGTGCAATAAAATAATTAAGCCTAACAAGTTTGCGCGAGAGGCAAAATAAGTTAAAGCTAAGTCTAATAAAGTTGCATGTAAGGCTAGGCAAATTAGAAACAAGATTAATTAAAAAATATTTTGTATGATAGAGCAAGTGTTTTTTCCATATGGGTTTCTCATAGGTGAACAAGACAGCCAAAATGGTCAAGACAATCTAGATGGCCAGGCCACGATATTCAAAAGCCGTTCACTGTAAAACGCGCCACTCTCTAGTTGCGAAATGAGATTATTGGATTTCAGAAGGGTTAACAAAACCTTTAATTTATGATTTACTTCAAAAATATCCGCAGTGGGTAGCTTTAACGCTCCAAAACTTAATCCAGAGATTGCATTAGTATTAACTGAATCAGCCACCAAAAGAGATGGTTATCTTGTTGAAAAATAAAAAATAGCTGTCTCTGCCCTAGCCACCTCAGGTACTGTCATAGCCATGCTGATTGAAGAAGACGAAAGTATAGAAAAATAACTGCCTTGGAAAGACTAAATGATACAGGAAAATTGTTTATTCAAATGCAATCTTAGTCAAAATGAGTCTAGGAAAGCTTTCATTTACCCTGGCCTCGCAAAACAAATGACTGTCTTCTTAAAAAAGGCTAAGTCTGACTCACACTCGTTTGGTTAGAAGTTAGGCGATATAATTAAAGAACCTTTAACTATGGACAAAATGGACCAAAACATTAAAATTCAACCATCTACGGAAAATTTAAATCAGCCTTCTTCTTCAAGAAAAAATCTAAATCCATGAGTTCTGCAGGGAAAGAGACCATTCTCTAACCAGGCGAGGTTTTCAAATGCGTCAACAGGGGCCCAACGTCGATTGTTCTTTAGAGGCAGGACTCAGAGTGAAGAAGATGTCAATTACCAAACTCAGAATGCGAGGATCACCAGGGGTAGAGGTAGGACCAAGTAAAATGGAAAAAAATTACAAATGATCAATTTATCTTATCATGTATCAACGGGTATAAAATTCCAGTTTGAAAAAAATTTTTTACAAGTTACAGTCCCTATAGTTTATATATCTGAAGCTTCAGAAATAAAAAATCACGTGTTAGCTGTCGAAAAACTTTTGTCAAAAGATGCGATCAAATTATGTGGGCCAGAGAAGAATAGATTCCTTTCGTCATTCTTTCTTGTAGCTAAGCTTGACGGTTCTTCCATATTTATTTTAAATTTGAATAATTTAAATAGATTTATTAATCCAGATCACTTTAAGATGGAGGACTCATGAACTGCAAAAATTAGTTTTTCCCGGCTAGTTTATGGCATCGATTGATCTCTAGGATGCTTAATATATGGTGCCAATCCATGTATCCTGTAAAAAGTTTCGAAGATTTTAATTTTTTGACAAACATTGTCAGTTTAAATGCCTAACCCTTCACGAAATTATTGAAACCCGTAGCGAATAAACTGAATAAACGTAATATATCTCGATGATATGCTCTGTGTAGAAAAAAGCTTAACTGATTGTAAGGCTAACGTTATTGCAACAATCAACTTACTAAAGAAACTTGGATTTATTATCAGTACACAGAAAAGTAGCTTGGTTCCAACCACAAGATGTCAATTTCTACACCTCATTATAAATTCTATTGAATTCTGTATTGAACCAACTGATTATAACAGAATTAGCTTCTTTAAACTAATTGACAAATTCAAAGTGTATTTGTATTGTGCAATTAAAGATCTGCCTCACTTCATCGGAAAATTGATCGCTGCCTTTCCAACTATACAATATGGTTGGTTATATATATAAAATAACGAAGCTACTATCTATACAGATGCTTCTGGCATAGGTTGGGATGCAGTAAAAGATGATATAAAAATTCGTCTTTTTAAGAATGAGTCTCGAAAAGATCTTCATATTAATTATCGCGAACTTCTAACTATAGGATTAGCTTTACAATCATTAGCAGCAGAGGAGAGGCGTATTGTTTTATTTGCTTCTTATATGTCCTTTAAAGATAATTTTGAGGCAGACGCTTTTTCCAAAAAAAAAACTTAGAATCTGAATGGGAACTACCAAATGTTGCCTTCCAAAGCCTTTCAGAGACAGGCACGTTAGAAATCGATGCATTTACTATTAAATGGATTATTCTAATCAGAAGGCATTAGTGTGGTTCGTAATTGGCCTAATCGCCATGGTATCCATTATGCATGGAAATCATTGTAGGAGAACTCATATTTTTAAAGGCTAGTCTAACTTATACTGTCATCATTAGCTCCTGCCACTATAAAAGAATATAACTCAGCACTCCAAAAATTATCGGAGCTATGCGTAAACGAAAAATTTGATTTTTTTTATTTTAAGCGAGAACATATTTTAAGCTTTCTTATGATTAAGTTTTAATTTTGCTGCATCCTACAGTACGTTAAATTGTTATAGATCTGCGATCTCATTAATTTCTGAAACTAATATAGGCTCAGATAGAATGGTTAGTAAATTTCTCAAAGGAATTTTTAAATCAAGACCACCAAAACCTAATTAGGTTTCGGCATGGGATGTTTCCATAGACCTTAAGTATTTAGGAAAGCTTTATCCGTTAGATAATCTATCTCTAGATGAATTAACAAACAAGACATTAACTTTACTCGCTTTAAGTACAGCTCATAACGTTCAGATATCAGCTAGCATTCGAATACCAAATGTAAAAAGTTTTGCCAGTAGTTTTGAAATAAAAATTCCAAATGTTAAAAATACGACCGGTTCGAACCGATTCCAACCCTTAATATTGTAGCCAGAATTTACTGATAAGCGTAAATTATGCGTCGCATCCACTGTATTGAAGTACTCCTGAGGGAGTCGATATTGAGAGTTGCTTACGGGGTTTTTATCTGTTGTGGCGATTTTGTGTTGTAACACACTTTTAGTTCAAAATTTATCACTGCTTAAAAGAAATTGGAAAGTATAACCGCTTAAGCATTCCAGAGCGCGGTTCTGTTCTTTACTTAACTCCTGAAGGTTTAATATTCTTATCAATTCTGTCATATTTATTCATCAGTCTTAAGCCATTTGGGTAATTTTGTCTTGAATATTACAGAAGTTTTATGAACTTCAACCTTATTTAAAGAAAAATTAACCCAATGTATGTCCCTAAGAAGGCCAAACTATATGCAGCTATCGAACTTGAATGATTCTGTTCATAATATATTTCTCTATTAAGTAATTTAACAAAAAATTTTATTTGTAAGTCTACTGAAATGTATGGCTAAGATTTATTTGTACAGATGGATGATCAAAATGTTCCGACTGGGATATCGAAGAGAATTGGAAGAATCGGATCTTCACAAGCCTCTGAAATCACATTCTAGTTCTTTTGTGGGTGAAAAATTATACAGTTTGTGGCAGGAAGAAGAAAGGCAATGCAAAAATAAAAAGCCTCCAAAGAAACCAAGTTTAATAAGAGCACTCATAAAATGTTTCAAAGGACGTATTATGATGATTGGATTGGCACAAGGGTTCTTGGAGCTTATAATAAAGTATATCAATTTCATTATTTATTACTTTTATGTACTAATTTAGTTTTAATACTTTATTAAGTCTATTTCTTACAAACTTACAATTTTCTATCAAATAGAACTGATTCGAAATAATAGTTAAAATTAAAACTTGACAGATTACCACAGCCCATTGTACTTTCAAAAGTAATCAAATACTTTAGCGGTACTGAACAAATGTCCAAGAACGAAGCCTATTTATGGGCGAGTATTCTTGTTCTGAGTCTCACAATTTTTACTTTCTTCATGCATCCTTGTGTACATGCTATGATGCATATGGGAATGAAATTTAGAATCGCTTGCTCGTCGTTGATTTTTAGGAAAATTTTAAAGATTTCCAAGACATCCTTAGAGACGGAAACTACGATTGGCCAGGTGAAAAAGTATTAGTTATTTATTGGTGTTGTGCTTTATTCTTGAGCTTTGGAAAACCACCGAACAGTAACCTTCTTACAGTATATACTATTCTGGTTTTTAAGGATATCTACCATATAGGCATGACGCTAGCCAATTTTTTTTCAACTTCCATATAAATGAGTAACTCCAATGGATTTTCTGGACCAGACAGATATTCGTCGTTCTTTCCCCTAGCAACAGTTTCGGGTAGAAATTCATTTTTAATTAATCTGAACTATTACAAAATTTGTATTCGATCCAATTGGAATCAATCCGACTTCAAGAGAAGCATGTTTTAGTCCCTGTCAATCCGACACCAACACCAAGTTCTATCTGAATCCTTCAAATCCATTTAAATCCGTACGCCTAATCCAAATGAATCCAAGGCTTACCTGGAAAAAACATTTCAATACTTCTTAATCCGTGCATTCCCTTGAAGTTAAATCCGCACGAGTCCAACTGCATCCAAGAAATTTGAAGCAACCTTTTAATTCTGCTCAATCCAAAAGCACTTTTTAATCCGTTCGGTAGTTTTTTTAAGCCTCTTCATCGACCTCTGATTAGTACATGATTCAGTCGAATATGAATACTTGTGATACGTAACTTCGGAATAAGGATTGGCTCTGAGGAGCGGGGCGTTTCGTGCTTGGTCGGGAAGCGGGTCTGTCTGACGTGCCGGGCCTGGGTGAGGTGAAAGGCCCTCGGGTCGGGATCTGAGCTCGGTCCCGTGCCTTGGCCTCCCGTGGATCTTCCTTGCTGCGAGGCTTCCATGACGGTTCCGCCGTCATGGTCGTCCTCTTCGGCCGCCATTCAACGCTCAGCTCAGAACTGGCACCGACTACGGGAATACGGCTGTCTAATTAAAACAAAGCATTGCGATAGCCCTCGCGAGTGATGACGCAATGTGATTTCTGTCCAGTGCTCTGAATGTCAACGTGTAGAAATTCAAGAAAGCGCGGGTTAATGGCGGGAGTGACTACGATTCTCTTAAGAGTCTTAGCTGCTCTGGTTTATCCGTCGGGGCGTAGCGACCCCGCTTATTCAGCTGATGCGAGTCACGGGAAGGTACTTTCCTATGTATTTAGGGACGTACTAGCCCCTCGGGGTTAGTCAATCTTCACCGAAATAGGTTCCTGAGCAACTAATCTATATATAGTTTAGGTTAAACGGAGACTTGGTCTAGTGGTGGGAAGGGTTGCCAGCCCGACCGATTGAGGAAACAGGATAAGGTCGCGAGAATTGTAGATCTACAAGACGCCAGGGAAAACGGTCGCTTGTTCTTGATCCGCCTAATGAGGCAGAAGAGGAGGAGGAAGCGATTAACTCATTCCTTATTTTCTTCGGAAATCTAGAGCCACCCTCCTGCAAAGTCGATTTCCTTCATGAATAAGAGCTTTTTATGATTTGTAAGGAAGTATTAACGGATTGAAAAAAGACAATGATGACGAGACTATCCCTTTACGTAAACAAGATACTGCCCAAGGTTCGGCCTCGGCCGTTTATAGCTCCAGAGCCACCAGGACCACCGCTTTCTCGAAGAAAACAACGTAGAGGTGAGTATGCGAGGACTCAAAGTTGTTGGACGAAGAATCGGAAGAGGTGCATAGATAACATCTTACACAGCACCTCAAACATCAGCCAGCCTCCGAGAGACGTGATGAAACCCTTTTCGGAAAGTGTTTTAACACAGGCTTCCGATTCAGAGCCAACCTTTGAGATGCCCCAGGAAGAGAGAAGGGATCTATGGTCTCCAATCACTGTTGAAGAGGTTGAACAAATCCATATATCAAGAAAAACGGCACCAGGGCCAGATGACTTGACAGGAAGAGGCATGGCAAGATTCCCGAAAGGAATGTTGCTGTGTCTGTTCAACCTTTTCATGTGGTGTGAAGAACTTTCTGAATGCTTACTCGCCTCTAGAACGATTTTAATACCAAAGAGGGGGTTTAAGGACAAGCCTGACAAATACAGGCCAATCACCATTCAATCGGTGATTGTGCGAGGGTATCATAGTATCCTCGCAAAGATATTGGCTAATGGCATTGATATTGATGACAGACAGAGAGGATTCAGAGACATGGATTGCTGCAGGGATAACACCTTTCAGCTTGACATGATTTTAAGACAACACTATCAGTCTCACAAGCCTCTCTATCTTGCATCAATGGATATTGCCAAAGCCTTTCCTTCAGTTTCTCATTCCTCAGGCGTGGATATACAATTCTGCAGATGCAATAATGGAACTCGAATCGAATATACCCCTGGCGTGATGTCAGGCAGGGGGATCCGTGCTCCCCGCCAATTTTCAATCTCTTGACGCAAAGACTTCTCGAAAGTCTACCTGCTGAGGTAGGGGTGAAGGTTGGAGAGAAAAACATCAATGCTTCCGCCTATGTAAACGACCTATATTTATACTCTAGTACACCTGCAGGTTGGCAGTACTCAATAGATCGTGTTTACGAATTTATCACCTATTGTGGAATGTTGATTAATATCGACAAAAGCTTCAAAATGGGTTTCTGACCATCAGGAAAAGATAAGAAGACAACTGTGGACACCACAAATACCTTCGAGGTGAGTGGGAGGAGGTTAGGTGCCATCCGAAGAGAGGACGAGTGAAACAATTTAGGAATAAAATTCACCTGGGCAGGCACAGTCAAGATCAGTCCTCGGGTAATGCTGTTGAATGATCTTGAGGCGCTAGCGAAAGCGCCATTGAACAACGGTTTCTTGCGCTCAGGTGTAATGTTATCCCTAAACTTTACCATCAACTTATACTTGGGGAGGTTTTGGTCGGCTCTCTTAATAAAGTCGATAAGGCCATAAGATCGGCCATAAGGAAGTGGTTGAATTTGCCACACGACGTCCCCAAGACATATTTCCACGCGTCCATTCGAGATGGAGGACTTGGCATTCCATCTTTAAGATGGATGAGTCTACTGCTCCGGAAGATCAGACTTGTAGGCCTGAGAGAAGAAAAGCATCTCGCCAACATGAATCGTTTCCTCGAGCGAGCGATCGCCGTATGTGATCATAGACTCACCTACGACGGCGGTCGGCTTAGCTCACTCGCAGATGTGTATAAGTTCTCAGCTACACTACTCTACAAGTCTGTAGATGGAGGTGGTCTTAGGGACTCGGCCAAAATACCTGGCCAACACTTCTGGATGAGCGATGGTACAAGATTCTTATCGGGCAGGGATTTGATTAATTCCTGTCGGATAAGAATCAGCGCTTTAACAACAAGATCGCGCCCCGCTCGAGGACGATTAAGGGTTAGGAGTTGCAGGGCTGGATGTATTAGACGTCAGAACGCTGTTGTCAAATTTGCAGCGTAACGACTAAGCGACCACGGATTCATTGTCATCCAGGAGCACAAGTTGTTGGTGAGCAGTCTAATTTACGCACTCCTCACAACAACAAGAAAAGCAAATATCAACATGCCGAGATAACTGCGTGTATTCGTCAGAAAATGGGATCCAAACTCCAAACATCTTTTTTACCTCTGCAAGCCTTAATTGGAAAGGTGTTTGGGACGCAAGTTTAGCATCTGATCTGAGGGGGTGGGGTTTCGTCCAGAGGGACTTTGAGACCATGTTCTCTAGGGTGTTAGTGGAGGACTTACAGCTTTTACCATCTTTAATGGAAGTACCTCTCTCATCTGGGAAAATCGCCAGGGAATCGGGTGATAAAAGAGGATGAGCTGTCGAGCTTTAAGGTTGACGCCTCTCGGATAGAGGCGCGATATAAGGGGGGGGGGGGGTGAGTGGTTATGGTCAATATGACAGAACCCCACACTCGGTTGAACACAAGACGTTTAAACCGGTCGTGCAGAAATGCATTTCCCCTTCTTACAAAAACAAAAAAAAAAAAAGATAGCCAAATGCCTCGTCATCTAATTAGTGACGCGCATGTATGGATTAACGAGATTCCCACTGTCCCTATCTACGCCGTTTCTAGCTATGGGTAGAAACCGTCGCCCGCGTAGGGGGAGACTTAAAGGCCATTTTGATGGCGAAACTTTTGATGAAAATCAACGGGAAACATACTGTTCCTATCTACTATCTATCGATAAAATTAGTTCGAATCCACACAAATAGGAATCTTTGTTTTGATCTCAGATTAGCTTGGAATGAGTCATGCGGATATAAATGATTGCTTGTGAATCCTTTACATATGCATCTTCTGGAAAATCCATTTGAGTCATTATTTTATGAATGACGACGTCGAAAATAATGGGCTATCATTACGTCTGGTAATGGTAATTACGTCTTTTAAAGTTACTCCGATATTTTACAAAATCTTAATAAAGCTGTTATGCCACTAAGAACCTTGTACAATTTTCAGGAAAATTAGTAAGTTTAAAAGGTTCATTTGGTTCAGTTGTACAACTAATTTTTTTATGGTGGTTGAAAATTCATATATTTCGGTGGAAAATTCAACTCGTCTTGGTTGAAATTTCAACTATTTTTATTAAAAATTCGACTACTTATGGTTTAAAATTTATTCAGCTACAGGGAAAAAAATGTGTGCGAGTGAGAGTGTGTGCGGGCAACGTAAAGACGAATCTACGTGCTAGTTCATAGATTTGTCGGGCAAGCTCGCGAGTGCTCTGTGAAACTTTTTCCAAAAACTCATAATAGTTTTGTAATTATTTACGGAAAAAAGTGATGGACGGGTTTATACTTGTCATATCGAGTTCGTCAATTCTTTCTAAAAATTCGCAGATTATTTAAGAAAATACATGAATGTCCACTGAATTTTTCTCATATCATATCCGTGTACGGTAGTTGTAAAACACATCAACTACTACAGTAGACATTGTTAATAAAAGCGTGGTGTTTTGTTTTTTCGGATTTCTGAATTAAGTTTATTCGTGATAAATTCGCGATAAACATGCCCTCTTTAAACGTTCAGTATTTTTATTTTTACTGGCTTATTTAAGCACCTAATTGTAATCATATTCATGCTAATTTTAGAGAAGTACGCACACTAGAAAATTTTTTTAAATAAAGCATTTTACAGATAGTTAATATGTTGAGTAACGACGTAAGCAGATTTGACTATGCTCTATTGGGTTTGAATTATATTTGGATTGCACCTATTCAAATAATTATAATGTTATACATAATGTACGAGGAAGTTGGTTGGTCTGCTTTGATAGGAATGGCTGTACTTGCACTGACTATACCCTTTCAAGGTGAGCCAAACTTCGCTAAAAGTGGATTTATTTCGTCCATAAACCTGCAGAAATTATAATTTACAGATAAATTTGGTTAAATATCAAATCTTCAACTATAACTGTACACGGTTATACTAATGATTTTTAGTGATATTTCAGGAATCATTAGCAAATGGATTGTTTCTTTGACAATAAAGAGTTCCAAAAGAACAGACGAAAGGCTTCGTTTAATGAACGAAATCATAAACGGAGTGCAAGTAATTAAAATGTATGCTTGGGAGAGGCCATTTTCTGCACTCGTAAACAAAGCTAGAGCGTGAGTATTTCAACCGGAAATCTTAGTATAGATCATAATTCCTAAATAATAGACATATTATTTGTAACTTACATTCTCTAGAAAGGAGATTAGCACAATTAAACACAGTTGCTTTGTGGATGCGATTACTTTAACTTTCGAAACTTATATTCCTCGTCTCTGTGTATTCGCTACTATATTTTCGTATATCATGTTTGGAAATAGCATAACTGCATCTAGTGTGTATATGGTAACGGCGTATTACAACGAATTGAAATATTCCTTCAATATCTCCTTCTGCTATTGTAAGCTGCTCTTTTAAAATATAAATGTACTGTACATTGAGAAAAAGCACACTGGAAGTCGTAAGGTTATATTTTCAATAATATACAATTAAATTGATATGCGGCTATCTTAATGCACAGTAATCTCTTAGCATAATTTTTATCTGCGAATTTAACTGTAGTTGTCACTGCCTGAAAAGTTTTTCTCCAAGTCTGGGATAAAAAGTTTATTTTGGATTCACAGTAAATTTATTAAATTTCATACTTATAGGCACTGAAAACTTGAGTTCAATATTTAATTTAGTATTAATAGCATTTTTAATTAAGTTCGGTGACAAAATATTGCGATTTTCTTAAAATGTTCCTATAATAACTAATTAATAACTGCCCTTTTTCACAATGTATTAATGTATATTGTGCTTGCCTCTGAAAGCTTCTTTTTTACTCCAGATGATATTTTTTCTCAGTGCACGCATTTTTCAGACTGTTAAAGATAACAAATTAATTTGTAATTTTTGTTTGTTTATTTAGGTATTCAGTTTTTGGCCAAAACCTTAGTAACCGTTCGACGTATAGAAGAATTCATGATGTACGAAGAAATAAAACGTGAGACACGTAAGCAATTTTCTTTTCTGAATGTTAAGGATACTAGTAATTAAAGTTCATCTTAATGTACTGTTGTTCAACTGAAAATCCTTGTAAGTGACATTTGCCATGCAGACTATTTTCAGGCATACTTGTATGGCAAAATAATCTCCATAACTAATGTTACTGACTAGGATTTTCCGTTGGCCAGCAGTGCACCAAGGTTGTATTGGCGGTGGTCAAATGGCCTCTACTTGTATCGCTTGCAATCATTTCGTATAAAAATATATTTATAAGTTTGTTGCTAACATTTTAAAAGTTGCTTAGGTCATGAAAATTACATTTTTTGCATTATTTACAAAAATAACCATTACATTTGGTGACGGAATTACCTAGACTTGCAGATAAGTAAAACGTTAAATAAAATAACTTCAAACACATATAGAATGGTTGCGCTAATAAAATTTATGAAAATAAGATTCTAAAATTTTCCCAACGTCTACTATAAATCCAGCCTTTCAAGATTAGAGTATGCAGAAAGATTTTGAAGAATAAAATATATCGATCCAGTTTTTTGATATCTTAGAGTAAAATAAGAAAACACTCTTTTATTCGGAATACCTGGGTGCTAAATGGTTTAAACAAATCAAATTACGGAAATTCCATCCAGATTTTCAACGTTTTAAGACAATATGATTTTAAAAGAGCGCAGTAGAAAGCGGAATCCAAGATGTGTTTATGGTAAAAAAGGCCCTTCAAGAAAAATATTGACAAAATTCTCACAACATTTGGTCTTCCGAATGGTCTTGGAAGAATAAGATCCAGGCAACCAATATGCTCGCCGTTCCTATGCGACTCTACACGTTTAATGCAGTGAAATGCAATGTAGAAGCGGATTTACCGAAACACATGCAAGATGATGACAGCCCATCAAACTCATCATTCTAGATCTTCTGTACCTCGAATATATCTCCCTCGAGATAAAGGGTTTAAAGCTAAAAGTTTACTGAGCTTGGAGTGTCTTCATCGAGGAATGACGGCCACAGGCTGCTCAGATCTAAATAGTACAGATTTTTTGAGCGGCTCCTATATCAACATGAAGTCGTCAATGCTGCGGCGTTTTTATAACGTGCCGCAGACAGGATCGCAGAGGAGCTCGGTGTCACAGTTAATTGTAACGATACTATATATGGCCTAGCATAACTAAGAGGTTTAGTGCTGAAAAGTCACAGGAAGCAGAACATTCGTTCCTACTAAAAGAACATGCTAACAAGCCCCTTCATGGTAAATTTTACGTCATTGTACGTAAAAAGTAGCAACATGTTTCTTAAGTCTGCTGGAATGAGATCGGAGACTGGGGGATTTCTTTTTGCCTGTATGTTGATAGAATGCCCGTTTTGCCATACGCTCGGGTATTGCCACCACTCCACTTCTCAGTGCTATAAATCCTGATATTAGCCTCAAAAATCTTAAGACGAATATTAATTACGTGACTGAATTCTCGGTACCAGCCCATGTTAATATTACGCTAAAGGAGACATGGTTCCTTTAAAAAAACTTTGATTATATGCTCGAGATGAACATCAAAACGGATCTGCGTGCACAAATAGAACATCTGATAGCGTCACAGATGCAAATTCTGATGTAAGTTGCAGCTCCGGCAAACGTTAAAACGTTGGGCTGCAGAGCTAGGCCTACAAATGCAGTATTTGCTCTAGGTAGAGATCGAGATCCACCATGGAAGATCAGGTTGAATATGGATGTCAGTAAAATAAGGTACAAATTGGCTCAATTTCCTTAGTGTAAGAAAGAAAACAGACCCCGAAAGCTAATGCACCATGTTACTAAAATCATCTAATCACGGTACAACGAGACATTAACTCCAGCAATATTGAATGAGATTATAGATTCCCAAAGACAGCGTTCTGATATTCTTACTACTAGATTGTGTCGATACAATGAAAGTTGTGCAAGAAGTCAAGAAAATTGAATCTTTCAGGCAAATTAAAGAAGGTTTAATCATAAACTGAGTGTAAAACAAAATAATCAGCAAAACACCGATGTCCCTCAATCGGAAGATATGACTATCTACTGGTCGGGCGTTTGGAGTAAAACGAATAAGATGTATGTAAACGTTTCGTGGTTTCAGCTAGAGGAAGCAAGAGCAAGCATTATCCCTGAAATGGAGCTGACTAACATCACATCTTCAAATGGTTCAGCGCATTCGAGAAGGGGAAGTAAGTGGAAAGCTCCAGGTCTGCAAGTGGTGCACAAAACTTAGTATAAGTACCTGACGAGCATGCATTCTGCATAGGCAAGGTGTTTTTAGACCATTGAACCCGCGGATTTGATGCCAAGCTTTATCCGCAAAGATACAATACTAGGTATATATTGCCTAAAAAACGAGGCGCTCAAATTGTATCTAAATTTTATCCGATTGCCTGTCTTTCAACAATGTATGAATGCCTTGTAGCCATAATTGCAGATAAGGTATATTCTAACTGCGAAGGTAATGAAATCCTTACAGAAGAACAAAAAGGATGTTCTAAAAACTCGTGCCTTGCCATATTATTAGATCCAAGCTAAAAAATTACAATTTTTACATTATTTTTGTCATTTATTGTAAGTACTTTGAGCGATCTGGTGTTTATAAACTCCTAGTTCGATAGATTTTCCAATTTCGCCAGACGATTTAGCACGATTTTAGGTCGAAAAAAGGCACTGTTCTCGACTGAACGAGAAAATCTCAAGATATGAATCCCATCTAGAACGTTTGGAACTTCATGAAACAAAAGTCAGTAAGCACGAGCCGCATTCCTCGTCGTATTGAAGTTGTATTATCTTCTAAAGGTTCCTATATGAAATACTGATTATTAGGCCAAAGATAAAAAAATTAATTTATTATCATTTTAAATAAGATATTTATTGATATTGAGATTTTTTGTAAAATCTTAGAGAAATATATTATAGAAGATGAATTTTATTCCAAAAATAATTATCTAAATTCAACTCAAGCATTCTTACAATAAAAAACGACTTTCAAATAGAATCATAATTTCGTATGCCCACCTTTACCAGGTAATAAAACTTCAATATGACAAGGTTAGGTTCGTGCTTACTGACTTTTGTTTCATGAAGTTCCAAGCGTTCCAGGTGGGATTCATATCTTGAGATTTTCCCGGTCAGTCAAGTACTTAAAATAAATCACAAAAATATTGTGAAAACTGTAATTTTTTAGCTCGTGGAGTAGTGTGGAGTAGTAAAGAGCTACCCACGGCAGACACTGTTACCTTTGCGCAAGCTCGTAAACATCAAAGAAACACATCACATCACATACGTTGAATACAAGCAAGCGTTTCCTCCCGTATTACAGGCCTATTTGCTTGAAGTCTTCAACATTTAAAAAATCTGTTCTTGCATTATCGACTTAAAAGGATAAAGTTTTTTCATGATCAACTCTATACAATGATGATCTGAAGATATACAGTAGTTTAGAAAAGAAATTTTAACGATTGATCGATATCAGAAAGCAGTTTAACAATGATTTTCACATGGAGTTCAGTCGACATAACTACAAAACAGTGCATTTAAGTAGAGGAGAATTAGGGACCACAGAGCTAGACAACAAGTTCGTGAATGAAATTGACGCAATGGCTGAAAACAGTCTTTTCTAAGAGATCTCAAAGAAGAGTAAATGGTTGTTGTCGTTTCTCTTTCTTTGCCACTTGCATTTTCTGGATATGATTTTGCAGCTCATGCTGTTTTTATTGTTTTTGGCACTAGAGGGCATAAAGATGTGCTATGCAGCTTTCACGCTTAAAGTTTACAATGGCATCGAGGCATTTGAGTTATCGATCCATCCATCGACGATGTAAAATATGTGGTACTCTAGTTACCCATATAGCAAAGTGCGCTTACGGTATGACGCTCATGCGTCAAACCACGTGTGGATTTTTTCGCACACCGTGAGCGCAGGGGGTGACAAGCTGCGTCCTCATTTGTAGGACAGGTGGGTCGCACGACGTGAGAGTTGCACGATATGCGTGTCAGTGCGGCATGATGTTTGAGGTTATGTGTATAAATAGTTGAGAAATATTTTACTTACCATGGACGAAATGAACAACTTACTTTATGATTAAGATAGGTCCTGACACACACTATTATTAATAATTGTCTTATACGAAATGCAGATAACAAAACCGGTGACGCCAAAAAGCAGATATGCAAGATAATAAAACTACTATAGCAATAATAAACGATCGAGAACTGACGTGTCTCGCATAACTCTTATTTCTACTTCAAAATAATAAAAAATAAATATGATACGATAAAAAATTAAAGATGCATTTTATAATTCTCCTTACAAATTTTCTAAAAATTGATTTAAATTAGATTTTAAACTTAATTTAATATTAAACTACAAATTAGAAATACAATTTGAAGGTACAAAAATAAATAAAGATTAAAATTAGAAATTATACCAACAAGTTCATTTTTTGATTTAAATAATTTCAAGTTTAAATTTACAAAATTTGAAATATTATGTCAATACAAAATGAATGTGCATTGTACATTGAAATTTTACAATATTGCTTTCAATAGTACTTACTAATTTCCTCATTTCAGTTATTTTACAAGCGAAAATGTTTTAATTTTTCTACAAAAAACAATGATTAAAATATTAATTATTTCAATCTTTAATTATAATAATTATCAATATTTTTATTAATGTAATACAATGATAATAAGTTTACATTATTATTATTTAAAAAACGTGCTTCTTACTTGTATATTATGCATAAATCATTCCTCTTACATAGTGTGAAACATGTTCGCTGCACATCATGACTCACAAAGTCCGTCACATATACCTCGCACGTACGTATGATCGGTTAGGAAAAGTATTCTTTCCCCCGCGCAAAACCCCGGTTACGATGTTATAGGGATACTAAACATGAAAGGTTATCCATAAATTTTACACTTTTTATACTGACGCCACTCAGTCCTCATCACGGTCGTTCATACCCTCACTTGGATGTTAATAATTGGCAGAAATCATCATTAAGAGGGTATTTTTAATCAAAGTTATTTAGTCGCGGTAATGAATCGCAACTTTGCTATAATACAGTGAAAAATCTTTCCCGCGTCGCCGAACTGACGTAAAGCCTGTGCGTGTGTAATAAATTCCAGTACTATAGTGACGAATATAATTTATTATTTCGAAAATACAGTCGAAGCTATCAATAAGACCGCTACGAATAAGACCACTTCCCCTCATCCTTGCTCTAGCTCATCGTGACGCTTCTCCCACTCTCACGCTGACTTCGAAATTCCGGTCAGCTGCTAACAATAGCGCCGGCTAAGGAATCGTAATTTTTATGGTTTTGAGGAGAGTTTTTTTTGTAATATCCAAATAAATAAAATATTAATTGTGATATTTTCATATCTTATAATGTTTTTTGTCATTATAAAATTTAATTCTTATGTATAATGTATCGTTTGAAACGATTTTTTTTACACGGTAATTTCCAATTTCCGCCTGCAATGTTAACACTATACAGTAACATACGCATACTCACCAAATTCAAATCTTTATACAGCTTCAGATAAATCACAAGAATTGAAGATAATTGAAAAAGATAACTATTTTTTTTTCTCGAGATTTTAGTTCTCCGAATCTCAACTCTTTCCTTTTCCAGATTAAAACTGATATATGTATCTTTAAATCCACTTTTCACTACACACGCGGACGATCAGAACGTAAACATAACAGTGGCGGCGCATTTTTGACATTGCGCATAATACACACAAGAATGATATTCTATAGTGTCGAAAAACATCATAAAATATGAAAATATTACAGTTAATATTTAATTTATTTGGATAATACAAAAAAACTCTTCTCAAAACCATAAAAATTACGATTTATTTGGCGGCACTATTGGTAGCGGCTGACCGGAATTTTGAAGTCAGCGTGAGAGTGGGGGAAGCGTCTCAATGAGCTCGAGCAAGGATAAGGTGAAGTGGTCTTATTCGTAGCGGTCTTTTTGATAGCTTTGACTGTACTAATGACTGAGGTTTTGCCTGCGAACACTAAGTTTGTGTCAAATGGTTTGTATATCTATGTCACTGGCATCTTGTTCTTGAAACACGACTAACAACTAGATTTGAGTAAATAACCAGTTTTTTGTGACTGAAATTTGTAATTCGTTGCAGGATTAAACCGTAAGTCATTGAGAATTTGTATTTAGCCTCTAACACCGGGTATGACAATCCAACTCATAAAGACTCAGTCTTCAATACAATCAGCTCTAATGCTATTTTACAGATATTCGACTTGCAGCTTTGTCTCCTGTATTTTTCTCTATGAAAAACCAAATCTCGAGTTTATTATAGCAAAAATAAATGTAAATTTTCTTTACAGAATGAGAAAAAATATGTATTAAATACAATGAATAATGTTGAATTTATGATTTTTGAAACTTAATCTTTTTTTCAGAACTGTTAATTGAAAGTAATGAAAAGAAGTCATTTTCTATGGAAGCAGCTATTTCACTAAAAGACTTTTCAGCCAAATGGTGTGCCCATTCCCATGAAGATACATTAAAAAATATAACTTTCGTCGCAAAAGGCGGCTCTTTAAATGCAATTATCGGTCCAGTTGGTTCAGGTACGAATCTTGTGAATTGATTTCAATTCAAAAAGTGTTTATACCTAAAATATAAATATAGTCCTAAGGTGTCTAAGAAAATGGCGAAATTTTTTGAGAACTCAAAATTTATCTTTGACCCTGCTCAAGAAAAAGCACTGAAAAACCAATGGTGAACAGCACTGGGCCGTCAGTGCCGCTTCAGTGGCTGCTTGTGCTGATTTTACGCAGCTAAACGGCACTGAGAAGTGATGGGACAGTCATATAATATATTGTATGCTTCACGTACCGGACGGGCAGAGTTATTTACAGTACTTGGCCGCAACCAACCCAACTTCCTTTTTAGAATTTTCTACAAATTATTAACAGTTTTGTTTAACTTATCAATTTTCTCATTATACATACTTATAATTATAACTTATATACTAATATACTATTTTGAAGTTGAATTCAAAAATGTTGTCTGTTTTGGCGTATTTCATTCCATTTACGAGATATCCTAGATAACGATATGTAATTATTTGACAATATTTCAATATTTCACCATTGCTTGTCAGTTAAAATTAAAATTACCTTTGTCGTGCATATGTGCTCCTCCCTTAATCTCAAAACTGATAGCGACAGCAAATATGTCCAAAAAGATCATTTTCAATTAAAAAAAGATCAATATTTATAACAAGTATGTTCTGTATTTTGCGAGTAAACTTGTTTCTTTTCAGTTCATGAGGTCAATAACAGATATAAAATATAATAAAATATAATTATTCACTTACTTGCACTTTCCTAATCTACTAAAAATGAAAATCAATCACTATTCACAAACAATTAATATTGACCGAATCGATATTTCAAACTCGGAATACCTGGCACGAAATACAAATTTGCAATTTCAATTTTGTCTCTTTAATTCAATATAAATATATCACACTCTTATATTAAATATTATATTTGTAACTGTTTTAAATTGCAATTAAAATTAAATTCTGTTAAATAAATAAGGGTTAACATTTTTTAATTTTGGAACTAAAAATATTCCTTTTCTATTTTTTAATCAAGTACTGCTAACAATAAGTTTGTCGAGAAAAAAGTCACAATTAATTAAAAATTAAACAAAATTATTAAAAAATCATGAAACAAAATTTTTTTAAGCTAATTATAAAATGCAAAACAAATACGCATATTTACTTTAAAAATGTATTAATGGCTAAAATCATTGGAAAACTTAAAAATCAATCCATTTTTTAAATAAATTTCCCTAACCCTCATGCATTTTAGAAAAAAAAATTTTCATCAAACTAAATGTTGACGCTTGATTAATAAAATGATAAAAGGACAATTTTTATATAAATTATTTTTTAAGATTGTAAACAGTTTTGGCTTTAGGGTCAAAAAGAAATGATATCAACGTTTTAATAATTAAAATAAACGTTACGGCATACCATGGTGAACCTCTGCAGTGGATATATATATTCAGTAATTTTTAGAGAAAAAAAATCATTTTCAAAATTAAATAAAATCTAACATATGTAATAATGTTTCCTCAAAGAGAGCTATTTGAAATATCAAAAGAAAATATATTAAAATAATAATAAAATCAAGCAGCTTTAAAATTGGTAACGTTTCGTAATATTTCATGAAAAACGTTCAAAAATAAGTCTCGAAAGTAATTGCTAGTTGCTACCTCAAAATTTAGTTCGCCCGCAAAATCTCATATAAAAATGTGTAGTTTAAATTATTTTATTAAATCTAAGTCAAACTTCATAAATTATTCTGAAAAGCTTTCACTCTTCTTATAGATAATTTAAAAAAAGAGTAACTTGAAGCACTAAGTGGAAGTACAAGTACTGCCAAAGCACAGTGCTTTCATCAAATCAAGCGCATTCCGTAAAGATCATGGTGGACGCATCTCACCCACACTTGGTGCGCACATTGCATGTGGTTAATATGCGTCTGCACCTATTGTTATCTGGAACGTTATATTCATTTCAATTTTAAGTATCTTAAAGAAAAAGTTAGATATCTCAAGTCATCGAAACCCGTAGATTCTGAATTTCTAACCTTCTCAGAGATAATTTCAAAATTTTACAAATTTTAATTTTTAATCCTTTTCAGCTAGTCTACTTGGTAGCCTAGTCACAGGTATAAAGGAACCTTCTGCTGGTATACAAACCCAGAATCTAAGTAGCTTTAAACGAGCAGCACTGGAACGGGACTGGGCAGTGCCGTTTCAGTGAAATTTTCAGTGCTTTTTCATCGGCAGGGATGGTTCGATAAATCGGGATAAAGATTTTGAAAAGGTACTTTGAACATTTTCTATACCTTGGAAGAAATTTTGCGGTGACTAGACACTGGGTATGTATCAAAAAGTACGATAACTGCTCAAAAGTGAGAGTGAAAATGTGTAGCAATTACGTGAAGTATGAATGAAGCCGACTGACGCAGGATGATAGCTGATCGCTTGCTCGTACCGCGAAAATGCACACTCGGTAACAGTGCTGCTGCAACCTGCCTCAGCGGGAATTTTAAATTTAAATAAAGAATGCAATTTTTGTTTTCCTCTTTTTCTTGTTTATTGAAAAGTCCGAATTATTGAAGAATTAAATAGTGTCACTGTAATTTATATCAATAATTACTTTCTTCTAAAAAAATAAACGTGGTCATGAAAAAGATAAAGTGTACAAGTGATAAAAAGAGACCGCTGTAAACTCACTGATAAAAATTGATGATAATTTAAAAATTTTCCTCAAAATTATTTATTTAAATATTTACAAGCGTACAAGAAAAATATGGAAAAGCTGACTTACGTAGGATCATATATATAATTATTTTTGGATGTCAGGACGGTGTTATTTTCACCTTCGTACAATGTGAACGCATTTTATGTCAAGAAGTTCCCATCGATACGCAGGGACGACGTATCCCTATGTACATAATGCGGCCCAGTGAGTGTTTTATTACCATCTTATTCGCGCGTATGGTGTTGGCCGCGACCATGCACTGCCGAACGATCCGAAGGAGATAGAGTCAATATTCTAAAACGAGAAGTTCCAAATTTTTTGGTACTAAGATTTTCGGATAGCAGTCTCCATTGCACTTTTGGGGCCTGACATCGTTCTCCAAGACTTCAAAAAACGAACTGTATTCATGATCAAATTCTCGGCTCCGGCCGACTACAATATCAGTGTCAATGAAAGGGAAAAGGAGGATAGTTATTAAAACCTTAACCCCCTACTACCCTTACATTTTTTAAAGCTTATTCTATAGGTTAGTTCATTGGTTATTCATATGGTAGAATGTATACCAAAACTAAAATTACAGCTCATTATCGTCCTGACTAGCATGTAAATCGTTGCGTTAAAAAAATGCTATTCGTCTTAAAGTTATATTTTAAGAACTTCAAAGGCTGCCGAACGTTACATATATGTTACTGAGGGCGGAAGATGGTCAAAAGGTAGTTGAAATGACTGTAGCTAAAAATATTCCGTTAAATTAATTGTCCTTGTGATCGGTGCTCTCGCAGGTCCGAAACTATCATTGGATTGTAACCTTAAAGCCATACCCGCATAGCCAAAAGTATGCCAAGGGACTTGCAAGATGAATGCAAAAGGCTATAACCCTTCGGTCATCATTTGGACACATTTGAAATCATTGATCCTTATTCGGAGAAATTTATTATTCTGAGATATCGAGATAGTTCACTCAGAGAAATTCGACATACAAACTGAGTAAAATTGAAATCATTCTGTTCCAGAGACTTCGAACTTAGTAACAAACAATTTATTGCAAGAAAAATTTGCAAAAAATAAGCAAATATCTACATTATCGACATTTATTTTTTAAAAATCCTATCCATATACAATGAGATATTGCGTATAAAGTTTAGGGGAGAAAATAAAAGGAACTTAATAATTTTCTTCGTGAAGTAAATAGGCTCTACTTCACTATAGAACTAAGTATTGCTATACGTATCCGCCAGGGACCCCTTCTCCCTGCAACTAAGATTCTCTTAAACGACCATAGTCGCACATTCCGGCCTGCGGTGATTGGGGAAAGCATCGTGTGCAAGAAGCGGGAAACGCCGATTACCAACTCGCATGATTTGCCACATTTACTACGCTCGCGCGGCAAACTTCATGCTAGTTGATAATAATCGACTGTGTGGATTATCTTGACATCAAAGAGTAATAAATCTCTCCGAATAAAGGTTTCAGATTTTTACATTTTCCATCAGAAATCTTCTTCAAAATATTTAAATCATAATTTTTTTTCTAATGATATCAAACTTTTGTATTTTTCTTTTGGCGAAAATATAGAAATGATTTAGAAGTACATTAGTCGTGCCTTTCTAAGGGCGTTTTAGATTCTGCGAATGCGAGTAATATCATTTTTCTTTAAAGCAAGAATAGGATCTACAATACTTGTCTTATTTATTCGATTCCAAGTAAATCGCTATTTCCATATTTTTCTTATACGTTTGTAAATAATTCAATAAATAATGTTATGAAATATTTCAAAATTATTAACAATTATTACCAGCGAGTTTACAGCAGAATTCTTTTATCACGAAGAGCATGTTTATTATTCTAAGAAGAAAAATAATTATTTAATAAAATTACGGTAATACTACTGCATTTAACAACCATGTAGACTTGTCAATAAACTAAAAAAAGTAGATCACAAGTTGAATTTTTTATTTAAATTGAAAATTTCTATGAGTATAGGTGGCACACGCAGATGCGACCGACAGTGTATTTTTTAGCAGTTACCGTATTTTTGTCAACGAAACAAAAACATATACTACTCAAGTGTCCTGTGCCACCCTAAAACAGGTGGGTAAAGCTGGAAGTACCACTTTGCCCAAAGAACGCCAGACCTATGCCACAATTGAGGGCTCATTTAAGGCTCATTTAATACCTAAAAGCCAAATTTTGGGCTCTGCATTTTTTTTTACAAATGCATGGTACTGCCAGCTTTACGTAAAGCTAGCAGTACCATGGTAGAAATACTTGTTGGATTTCATTTTTTCTT
>JAAAKG020000031.1:2289883-2303895 GCA_010014905.2 Druon quercuslanigerum
GTCAATTTTGTTTTTTTTTAATGGGAACCCCTATTTTACAGATTGGTCCCAATCCATGAACTGAGTACATTTTTGGGCGTAAAATTTCCCGCTCTTTTGATTTCCGTTGTCAAAAATGGGGGTTCCCATTTTTAAAAAAAAATTCACCTTAAAGTAACCTTGAAGATCAAGTTCAAGGTCAAATTCAAGGTCACCACTGGATTCCTCGTTAAAAGCTACTTCAAGAGTGACCTTGAACTTTTTGAAAAAATATTTACCTGGAGAGATATTTAGGTGTATCGAGAGTTTTTGAACTCCCTGTATATTTGTTACAAATTTGGTTGATTGCAATTTAAATATTCAAAGATGGATAATTAAAGGGCAAGTTGTCCAAAAACGATGTGTTTTTGAATTTCGCAAACGCTCCCTATTGCCCCTTAAAATTTTTCTTTTTTGCGATACTGCTATAATACTCTTAAAAACATAATATATATGATAAATTACTGCAAAATAGCAACACATGTATTTTTAAGAAATTTTTTAGAAGCTCCGCTAGGTCCTTTGCTGCCTAACAATGATTTTTTTAGTTTTTAATTTTAAAAAAAGATTAAGACCTTGAAAATTCTCTCACTCGTAAAAAGTACTTATTTTGTATTGAGGAATAAGTCCTTAATTTTATAAAACAAAGAAAATGGTTAAAAATTTTATCAGTCATAGAAAATAAATATAATAAATAAAATAAATTGAAAATATTTTGTACCGGGTGGCCTAACCAAATCTTGAATTTTGAAATACACAAAAATACACATTTTTATAGTTTTAAGATTCCTATGGTACCTTACAAGTGAATACATAATAAATAACTGTTGGACAAGGAAGACAGGTTAAGAAAATCGTTCTTTCTTTTATTATCTGAAAAAAGTATGCCAAAGTTCAATTTCATTCGTTCATTTTTTTAAGTGTTATGGTGTTTAGGTATGGACGGACATAGGTATGGAGTCGAAATTTCAGAAATTTCGTGCGATTCTAATACTTTCTCAACCCTAAATGATGAGAATTAAAAAAAAGCGCGCGATTGATGCGCTTCAAGGTTTCAGTTACTTAAAAAAAATTCAGTTTAATAATAAAAATATTGATGAAAATTTTGTAGAATGTTGTTCAGTTAATAAAAGCTGAATCTATTATTTGTTAATCAAAAGAATCATTTCAATGAATATTTATTAAATGCTTGTTTTCTTTTTTGTTTCAGGTAAGTTTTACCTGTGATTATTACATTATGAGCAAAGTAAGGTGAAACAAATTATACGTGTACAAATAATGATTATTTCTCCATTTTTGAGCAATATCATGTTTGTTTTACAATGTTTCCTTCTTATTATTTCAATGAAGCTGATAAGGTTTCCCAATCGCGTTATATGTACACACAAAATATAATTTAAAATAATATAATTTTAATTATTCTTTATTATTTTTCACCTTGGGTCAGGGCTTGTGCTCAATTTTCGTCTTATTTTTTAATTTTGAAAAAATCTTTTAACATTCTTTTTTTAAACGTCGAAAATCGCATAAGTTTCAATTTTATTGCTTAAAAATAAATAAATTCATACATTATTCGCACTGTTTAAAATATAGTTTCTAATATAGTAGTTAGACGACATATTTGCTATTTTTGTTAAGATTTCGTTTTTAATTAACACGAGTATTATGACAGTAAAGAAAATTTTTTCAATTAGCATCAGGGTGGATAATATTTTCAACAACGAAAGCATTCATCCTTTGTAAATATAAAAAATTTCAAATATTGGTGTTTTTGAAATAGTTCAAATAAGAATGATGCTTTCCCAATTAATAAGAATTCAAATAAAAAAAGGCTACGTCCAGTCGCCCTGAAAAAATTGGGGGAGTTGGAAAAGGGGATGGACTGCATGGACTCAATTTCTGGGCAAAGTATTTATTTTTCAACAAAGTAGATGAATTTTGAGCCAAGTAGTAGCATTCTTAACCAAGAAGATGAATTTTCAATCATATAGTTAAAATTTACACCGAAAAAGATAAATTTTCCACCAGAAATGGAAGAGTTAAAATTTCAGTTACAAAAAATTATTTAAATTTTGATTAAGTTTTCGATTTTATCTCAATTTGATATCGTGCGCTATTTGACTGAAAAACACGAAAAAATATGTCATGTAAAATTGTAGAATTAGTCCAGGAGACTTTGACGGGTACCAAAAAGTTGGAGATTTTGAATGACTTTTAATAAAAGATTTCAAACTTCTCAATAATAAATGCAAACGAGTATTGTGATTCTCGATAATATTCTAGAAAAAAGTGTTTTCTATTTACTATATAAAATTTAAGCAAAAGCTGAATTCAGTCCACGACGAATTGTAGAAAAGTTGTAAATATTTTTAATTCGGTACGAAAGAATTTGTTTAAATTCCCAAAGTGAAAAATATCGCTTATTCGCTTGCAATTTATAACTCATGTCCCACGCATTTTTATTTCCCTCCTCAGTTACAAACTTTCTGAAACTATTCGTTTTCTCTGTGTGTATTTTCTTTCTGTATTGTTTAATGATTTGTTTCCGATCTTGCGCGGCATGTATATATTCAACTACTTTAATTATGTCTAGGTGTTCATTTTTTCTAATGTGTTTTCGCAGTCTCTTGATCAGCGCTACTTGTTTGTTCCACCAATAAGAACATCTATATCGCCACTTTCTTCTTGGCATTGACACTTCGCAAGCCTCTACTATGGAGTCAAACTTCCTGAAAAGAAACCGCCCAGGCCTCCGTTCGGTAGGTTGACCCATTCTTTCAAAGTTAGATCTCTCATTACGAGAGATCCTTATTTCGATAACCCTATGGTCATTGGTAGTGATTTCATCTAAAACTGTCCAACCTTTATTGTAATTGTACATATTTCTTGATACCATCTTCAAGTCTATGTATGTTTCTTTACCATCATGACTAAAAGTCGCTAGCTGCGCAGGATCATTAAGTAGTCTTAAATCATGCTGCGCGATGAATTCCTCTACAGCTTGTCCTTCGTCATCTGTAACGCTTCCTCCCAAGGACGGGGATTTCGCGTTTGCATCTACCGAGACTATGTACCGCTCAACCCTCAATGCATTAAGGACTGAGCCCAAATGATCGAGGTGCGGCTCTATCGGGTCTGAAAACTGAAAATAGCATGAGATCGCATAGAAAGAGCCACATGGCGTGTTCACCTGAGCAGAGAGGCAATGGTCTGTGCTCAAATGACGCAACACAGTCATATTTACTTCCTCTCTAATCGCCATAATTGCCGCTTTCGGCATACCCTCAGAAGAAGCTACCTTCGCCATTAGTCCTAGACGAGCAATACCTTTCGCACACAGATAAGCCTCCTGCATGAGTAGCAGGTAAACCCCGTGCTCAATTGCTTCTTACCTAATCGCTCCAGTTACCTTAGCATCATGATTTAGATTGTGCTGCCATATTATAACTTCTTTTACTATTCCACGTATCAACCTAGCCTTATACATAAATGAATTTGGTGCATAATTAGCAGCCGAACTAATTATATTTCTGGGGAGGCTGCTTAACAGTCCAGAGGCAATTCCAGACTATAAGCAGTGCGTATTAAGGCAAGTCCCGACATTGGGACCAGCGGATTTGTCGCAGAGAACTCGAGGCAGCACTCTGTCACACCTCGTCATACGCACAAAGCAAGGTTTTAAAAGTATGGATGTCATTTTTGTTCCCACGAGTATATGCGGATCTAAAAGACACAGAAAGTGCAGAACCTTGGTGTTCTCAGACCGCAACCCCCAATTACAGGGGTACCGTTTACATATAACGCCACTGGGAGGCGACTCCAATAGGTACTCCGACTGTACAGGGAACCGACTGTTCAGAACCAATCTGCTGGGAAAACCAAGCTCACCATCTCACAGGCGAGCTCCTTTAAATTTCCTTATGCCCATCAGCAAGTCCATTGTTTAGCAGGCAGAATATTCCGGAACCCTCTTATGGTAAGTAGCATTCTTCCATTGAACAGAGGTATGTCCTGAATATCTCTTTACAACAAACAGCATTTTGGTCATTGAACAGGATAAAATTTTTCAGAGCCTCCTTATGACGAGCACAGTGCTCAACACTTAGCTGTCGGTGCCTTTTTCTAAGCTCGTTCCCTTGGCACAGTGGGAATCTCGTTAATGCATTCATGCGCGTCACTAATTAGATGACGAGGCATTTGGCTAACTACCTGGAATGAAGCGAAGTGCACCAGCTGTACAGTGAATGACTGCAAGACCGCTGGGCAGCTACTCAAGAAACTCGACTCTTATTTGATCGTCAGTGGTCTAATAACGCTCCATCCATGCCCATGCACGCATGAACCCCTTTTTACAGCTTTAGAAAACCTTTAAAAAAAAGTTTTCTTCAACCAGTACCACTATGAAAGCATCCCAACGTGGCATAGCCGTTGGTAGCTCGGACCAACGGTCGCTGCTTGATCACCCGGTAGCACTCATACAAGAACAGTATCCCGCCTTTGCCCCGAAACCGGGGATCGATCTCGGATAACCTCACACTTGGAAATACAATTTAATCGTATTACGACATGAGTTCGTCAGCTCAACTGGGTAGTGTCACTACTCACTAAGCTGAGAGCAACCATGATCCCTCCAGGCAAATGACGCGTCACTAATTCGATGACGAGGCATTTGGCTATTTTTTGCGGTAAGGCGGGAAATGCATTTAAGCGCATCGGTTCAAACCTCAAGTTCTTACAACCGAGTGTGGGACTCGTCATACTGATCATACCCACTAAAACCCTCCTTATGCGCCCAAATTCGGGAGGCGACACCCATTCTTTAGGTCCAACGCTATCCTACTCCTGCTTTCTCCCTTGGAGTGATCATGGTCAAGGTGTTCAAACGGCGAAATGAGGCTATGCCGCCTATAATGGCTCTAGAGGAAATTTCGAAAGCCCTTTTGGACAAATCCCAATCCACTCAAGCAAGTTGCCGACTATGGTGACCATACACCTTTCCAATTAACAGTGGCTGATCCGAATTGAACATTGCTCCTGTGGATACCATGTTCGCGTTCGATGTGGCCAGCTATATCGGGATTGTCTTTGTAGAAGCGGGTTAAACAGTTCACCAAAAACTGGTGCATCCACTACAAATGCAAGTTGCTCTTTAATTGCAATTAGATCTAGTTTTCTCAGACCCTTAGCGGTATTTATATGGGGTTCTAGGAGTACTAAGCACCCCTCATCCTTTAACCGCTGGTCGACATAGCTGGACACCGCATCGTGCCGTCGAATTCGCATGCCATGTGTTCCGAAACATATCTGGAGTTCATGAGTAAGGGTCTCCGCTTCATGGCAACCTGCTTGGCAGCTTCTATCAATATGCCTTCCTCGAGAGGTGCGCGATCTAGTTGGTAAAGCGCTAATCCTTAAGCGGCATGAGTTGATAACATCCCTGCTACTTAAGAATTTATTTTCGTCGCTGATACATCGGTGTTGGCCAGCAGTTTCGGCCGAATGGGCAAGACCTCCTCCGTCTACGGAATTGTAGAGTTTGGTAGCCTACGATTTGTCGATTTCAGCATGCGTACGAAACTTAAATTGATTATCTTGGAGTCTCCTCTCACAGATATCAATTTCTCTCTCGAGGAAGTTGTTGTTTCCGGGCAGCTTTTGATTTCCCTCCCTTAATGACACCAGTCTATTTCTCCGAAGCAATGGCGCTTCCCATCTCAGGGATGGTATTCCCAGACCTCCATCAGCTAGACTAGAATAAATGTATGCATTAGGAACGTCATTTGGTAAGTTTAACCACTTTCGGATCGCTTTGCTAATGATCCAATCCGCAATTTTCAGTGCTCCTATAAGGACGTTCGCGAGAGCAAGCTGGTGATATATCAGCAGAAAGACTCTCTAAAATTCTTTGTGTTAGCAGATTGAAAATAGGCGAGGATAACGGATCGCCCTCTCTAACGACTCGCTTGGGATTAGTTCGGTCAGAAGTCCAGCCCTGCCCTTGTAGAATCGTGTAACCTTCACCATACACGTGTTCGATATATCTGATGAAACTCGATGGCAAGCCAAAAGAACACATTGCTGCTAAGAGGGACGGATGGGAGACTGAAGGAAACGCCTTAGTCACATCGACAGATGCCATATAGAGAGGCCTAAAGGACTGATGATGCTGTCGCAGAATCGTGTCTAACTCAAAAACATTGTCTCTTCAGCCATCAACATGAGTCCTAAAACTTCTCTGACGGTCATCGATTGGTATAGCAGCCTCCAGACTTCTAGCGAGAATACGATGAAAAACTCTCGCAATCACAGATGATATCGAGATTGGCCTGTATTTATCAGGCTCATCCTCATGTCCTTTCTTAGGAATGAAAATAGTGCGAGATGCCAATAGTATTTCCGGTAGCTTTTCACACCACATAAAGAGATTGAAAATGCATCTCAGGACTGACTTCGGAAATTGGGCAAAAGCCTGTGCCGATAAGTCATCAGGTCCAGTTGCTGTTTTTGTTGTCAGCTTGCATGCTTCAATCTCCTCCATTGTAACCGGTATCCATATATTATGCACTTCCTCCGTATTCTATGGAAATGCAGGTGCCGCATTAGAGTCCTGTGTAAGAACATTAGTCCAGTAAGGCTCCATGATCCTTCTGGGCGGCTGTATAGGATTCGAGGGTCCATCCAAGATGTTGTTGATGCACCTCTTCCTATCCTTATTCCAGAGAATTTGGGTTTTGACATATACTCGCGTACGCTCTTTTCTTTTCGACATAGGTATTTGTAGCTGTTGCGATCTGATGTTTGCATGTTCACGATGAGGTCGGGGCATGAGTCGTTGCAGTTATAGCGAAAGACGAGTAAGAGTTTGCTCTTTATCGGTTCGTACGGTATCTTTGCATATATTATATAGCTCTTGGAATTTAAAGGCTGTTTCACCTTCAGCTGGTTTATCTAGGGACGTAAAGAACTGAATCAACGAGATCTCTTCGTTCTCATTTGGCTGAGGTTCCTGTGAAGAAGCTACGATGGCCTTTTATCGCCTCTTACGCACGCTTTTCAAACTCTTTGACCAGATCTTCGTTTATTTTATTGCTGACACCACTTATGTGCAGCTCTGCTTCTCTTCTTGCGAACATTCTTTCTTCCTCCTCAGTCCATCTCTTCTTTTTCTGCTCCAAGTTCACCAGTTGGTGTGTGTATTCTGGATGTTTTTTACGCCTATGGCCGCCTAATCCGATCTTAGTGGAAAAACTACGATCACAACAAGGGAAATCGCAGGGAAATAGAAGCTGGTCTTGACTTGGACCAGTATTACCTACAACAGGTAAAGGACGATCAGTGGATCGACCTTGAGTATCCGAGGCTCGTTTTCTTAGTGTGGGACCTGTTAAATGACGGATAAACGAGGTGGTAGTCCGAGTATCCCAAGTACCTTGACCCATAAACCTATTTTGCAATAGGCATCCAAGAACTCCATAAAAAGCGGGTCATTAGGGAATCTTAAGAAAACTTAAGATTACTTTTACCTGGATGTCGCTGGGCTAAGCGGGGTCGCTAATCCCGAACAGATACCTGAAATGAAGAGAAGAGCACCAGCTATACAGTTGATGACTGCATGACCCCTGGGCAGCTATCTCGACAAACTCGACTCTTATAGAATGAAGAGCGACATTACGACCGCACGTCATCGCTTCTACAGAAGGTACTGACATGGCCGTTGGTAGCTCGGACCAACGGTGACTGCTTGCACACACTTGGCAATACAATTTATTGTAGTACGACATGAGCCTGTCGGCTCAACTGGGTAGTGTCGCTACTCACTAAGCTGAGAGCAACCATTGTCCCTAAAGGCAAATGCCGCGTCACTAATTAGATGACGAGGCATTTGGCTATTTTTTCAGGGGAGGGGGGGGGGGTGAGAATGCATTTGCGCACTCTTCGTGTGGAACTCATCAAGGATACCCACTAAACTCACCTTCCGCCCTTATTGCGTCTCTATTGTAACGGGGAGGCGTCACCCCAAAAGCAGTGCCCATCCACCTTTGGTCAGCCGATTCCCATGCGATTTCTAGTTAAGTGGGAGGTTACGGCGTTATAGATCTTAAACGCTGCTAATCCTCCCACTAACACCCGGCAGGACACGGTCTTAATTTCCCTCCACCTTTTCAGTTGAGGGTTGCAGATGTGAAGACAATGTGCTTAGGAGAAATACCATATTCTCGGCAGATGTACGTAGAGTCATAGTTAGTCCCGCCGTTCACCCGCACTTGCTTGAAATTCTTCACGTTGACATTCAGAGCACTGGGCAGAAAGTAGTCTTAGATATTTTAGATTCTCCAGAATGTTTTTGCTTTATCCGAATTTTCTAGACAGTCCAGGACGTTGTAGTTCTTTCGAGTACTTAGTATTGAAATATATTGTAAATATTTCAATAAGGAGGTTTTCAATTTTTATAACATTTTGGTACGCGTCCAAGATTCCCCGACTGAGTTCTACACTTTTTATAGGACACATTTTTCCGCGTATGAATTGTTTTAAACTTTTTTATTAAACTTCTAATTTTAAAAATAACTATAAAAAATGTGTATATAATAATCTTGCTAAGTTTTCTTAGAAAATCTATCAGCCGGTTGAACAGACGATTTAGCGGACGATGTCAAATTCCCGTTCAAGATTTTCAATTTTCCCGGTCAACTAAAAGTATCATATTCATATTCGTCGCAAAACACAAACATTTATTTTAGGTCATGGCGTCCATTCTAAACATCCTTTAACTTTAACACAACAGAGAAAAAAATTGCATAATAAATGAACTGGAATAGTGGAATTTTAAACCAAACAGATAAATTTTCAACTAAACTTATGAATATCTAATTAAAATACTTGCGTTTTTAAACAATAAGATTAATTTTTAATGAGAATAATTTTCAAAACAAAAAGATTAATTTTGTACCGAAAAGTACAATTTTTCAACAAAATATATTAATTTTATCGAAATAGTTAAATTTTCAATCAAAGAATACAAATTTTCAACCAAATATTTCTATTTTAAACTACAAAATACAAAAAAGACGGCATTTCCAAAAATTCTATAAATTTTTGAAAAAATGGTTTAATTTTTAAATGAAAAATATCAATTTTCATATAAATACTTACATTTTATCCAACAAAGATAAAATATCAACCAAAAATAGTATAATTGATTTTCCCGTAAAAATTTAATGCTTAACCAAAAAAAATAGAATTTTCATAAAAATAGTTAAATTTTCGATAAAAAAGTCCTTTTTATCCAAACAAATAGCAATTTAACAACCAAAGAAATAGAATTTTAATCAAAATGATAAATCTTTAATAAAAACAATTAATATTCAACAAACACGTTTATTTTTCAACCAAGTAAATTTATTTCGAACTTAAAAAATAGATTTTTAACTGAATTAAAAAAATATTTAATTGGAATATTTGAATATTAACTAATAATATTAACCTAATAATTGAAATTTCATTAAAGAATTATAATATGTCAACCAAAAATAGAAAAGTTGAGTTTTCCGTCCAAAATTTAATTCTTAACCAAAAAAAATGAATTTTCAGAAAAATAGTTTTTCAATTAAAAAGCTCATTTTTTAACCAAAGAAATGAAATTTTAATAAAAATAATTTGTCCTAATAAAAAATGTATATTTAACAAAAGAATTTTGTTTTTCAACCCAATAAATTTATTTCTAAACTAAAATAAAATGATGAATATTTAACTGGAAAAGAAGAATTTTTAAACAATAAGAGTAACTTTGAAATAAATAAATTATATCCAAAATACGTGATTTTTCAAAGAAAATAATTAATTTTCAATTACAAAAGACAAAGTTACACCCAAGTTTTTAATTTTGAGCTAGAAAAGGTCTATTTTCGACTTAAAGTAGAACGGTTAATTGAAACAGAAAACACCAATTTTCCACAAAGTGCATACATTTTTAAAAAATTGTTTAATTTTTAAATAAAAAAATATCAATTTTCAATCAGATACTTGAATTTGCATCCAAAAAGCATAAAGTTGCAACCAAAAATAGAATAGTTTAATTTCCCGTAAAAAAGTACTTTCTTAACCCAAAAAATCGAATATTAAGAAAATAAGTTCAATTTTTGGTAAAAAAAATCGTTTTCATCTGAAGAGCAACAATTTTTCAATCAAACAGCTCATTTTTCAACCCATAACATTTATTTCTAACCTAAAAGACGCATTTTTAACTAAAATAATAAATACATAACTGGAGTATTTAAATTTTAAACCAAAAAGAAGAATTTTTAAACAAGGAGATTAGCTTTCAGCGAAAAAAGTCATTTTCTGCCAAAAAAATTCGGTTTTTTAACAAAATGTACTTCCTTCTCTTTTTTTTCTTCTTTCGTTTGTTTTATTTTTATTATTATCAAATCACAAAAAAAAACTGTTGTAAGAAATAAACACCAACGTTTCGGCACCCAAACAGCACCCTTATCAAGGCAAACAAAAATAAAAAAATAAAATAAAAAATACCCAACAGACAGGAACAGCATCAAACCCACGATGCTCTCTTCTTTGGATTTCGGGAAGAGTTGGATGGTGCTGTTCCTGTCTGCTTGGGTATTTTTAAATTTATTTTTTTGCTTATTATTTATTTTTCTTTGTCTTATGTTATAAGAGTGCCGAAAGATTTTTCTTTCCAATTTTTTATTTTTGTTTCAGCAGGAAAATTATTTTATTTTATTTTATAGGAGAAAAAAGGGTTTTTCTTTATTTGTTTGTTTCAAGTTTCAATAGGAACATTTTATGGTGGTTGTCTAAATTTTGTTCGATGGATTCTTGGTTTTGTTTTCAGGAATTCTGCACATTAATTTGATTACTGGATTACTGCACCAAGGGAAATTATATTTATTTACCGAAATTCCCATCCATAAATGAGAAATGTTGTGCTTTTTTAATTGCAAAAACGGAATTTTTCGTTTTTTTTTGCTTTATGATTAAGTTTTAAAGGTTTTACGACCGAAAATTTATCAAGAATTTTTAATGATACATAGGAGTAATTGGGTATAAGTGTGTTGGTTTTGTTGGCAATGCTGATTACACGAGTTTTTGTTTTAAAGTGCAAGTTTATACTGAATTATTTTGCTACTTTTTCAATTAATATTCGCAAAACGATTTATTGCAGTTGTGATAAAAAAATTTATAACAGTCTAAAGTCAATACAATTGTTTTTAAAAGATAGCATATATTTTTTGTTCACTCAAACTAATTGACAAAAAAGTTCTGCAAATTAAGAAAAATTTTTTATTTAAACGACCTAAGTAAAATAATGCAATTAAACGATTTTTTAAGGGTAAATTATTGGTAGCACGAATTTTCAATGATATTAATAAAATAATGTGCTAAAAATGTTATCAAAAAATTAATAAATAGTTTAAATTCTTTACTATAATTTTAAAGATGACGATCTTTTTTGTTCACTTTGCAAATAATTGAGAAAGCAGTGTTGCACCGTAAAGAAAAAATTTTATTTTCAGCGAGATAATGCGTAAAAATATGCAATTAAACGAAATTGTAATGCTAATTATTGGTAACTTGAATTTTTAATTATACTAATCAAATAATTCATTCAAATTGTTATCAAAAAATTGGCAAAAAATTCAATTCGTTAAAATTGATTTTAAATATTGCACTCTTTTTTGTTCACTTTGCAAATAAATATCAATTAAGTTGTGCACTATGAAAAAATTAAATTCAAACAAAAGATAATGAGTAAAATTTGCAATTAAACTCTTTTGAACACAAATGATTGGTACAATCAGTTATCAATAATTTTAATAAAATCATGTAATAAAGTTGTTATCAAGAAATTTGAAAAAAGTTTAAATTCATTTCAATTTCGTTAAAAGACCACAATATTTTTTGTCCAGTTTGAAAATAATTGACAAGTGTTGCACTATAAGCAAATAAACTGTTTGCTGAAACCAAAATTATTGGTAACAAAAAGTTTCAATATTAAAAAAAAAATTTATTAAAGTTGTCATCAAAAAACTAAAAAACATTATTCCTTTTAAAGTTATGGTTCAAAAATATATTTTATTATTGTACAACTTCATCAATATTTATTTATTCTGTAAATTCTAGTCCTTATAATATAAAGAGTTAAAAATATTCGACATATTTATAACAATAGATAGTTTTTATAGCATATTTAATTCTTATACAGGGTGTTCAGAAAGTCTCGATACACCTGAATATCTCTGCAGGTAAATATTTTTTCAAAAAGGTCAAGGTCATTCTTGAAGTAACTTTTAAAAAGAAATCCAGTAATGACTTTAATTTGACCTTGAACTTGATCTTCAAGGTTACTTCAAGGTCAAATTTATTTTTTTAAGCTGGAAATTTTACGTGCAAACATGTACTCAGTTCATGGATTGGGACAAATCTGTAAAATAGGGGTTACCATTTAAAAAATAAAATTGACCTTGAAATAACCTTGAAGATCAAGTTCAAAGTCAAATTCAAGATCATCACTGGATTCCTTGTTAAAAGTTAATTTAAGAATGACACTGACAATTTTGAAAAAATATTTACCTAGAGATATATTCAGGTTTATCGAGACTTTTTGAACACCCTGTATATCTCTTATAATGACAGAAAGTAAATTATTTTCTAGCTTGAAAAATAAATATGCGTTTTTGTAGTTTAGTTCAATTAAGCGTGCCTTTTAATTTTTAATTATCATTATAAATGTTAATAAAAACAAAATTTAATTGGAATTTACAATTTTCGCTGTTTATAATATTTACTGATGTCAATGTTGAAAAATAAATGCTTGTCTTGTAGAATTATTATTAGTACTCTCTCAAAAGTGTATTCGTATTAATTCATAAAAATAACGTTTTTCTTCAATTTTCACCAGTACTTATTAATTTATTGGATACTTAATATGCTATAAAATATTTTGATAAAAACTCCTGTGAACAAACAAGAATCCAACAACCAAATTTGGAACACATCGAACAGACAGAAAATTCTCCAATTGCACTCTGAAAAAAAATCCTCGTTAAAAACAAAAATTTCTGACAAAAATAAAAAAGAGGAAAGAAAAATGTGAAGACAACCAACCACATCTCCTTCCTTCTCTTTTTCCTTTTTATTCTATTCTTTTTTATTCTTAATATTATAAAATCACAAGAAAAGAACATTGAAAATAAAAAATAAAATTATATTATCAACGTTGCCAACGTGCCGAAACGTTGCTAATATAATTTTATTTTTTATTTTCAATGTTCTTTTTCTGTGATTTAATAATATTAAAAATAAAAAAGACGAAAGAAGGAAAAAGACAAGGTTGGTTGCCTTCTCATTTTTCTTTCCTCTTTTTTATTTTTGTCTTAAGTTTTCGTTTTTAACAAGGATTTTTTTCAGATTACAAGTTGAGCATTTTTTGTTTGTTCGTTATTGTCCAAATTTAATCATTGGATTCTTGTTTTTTTTACAGTTTTCATTAATTTGATGATTGGACGTTAAACAGGATTTTTAACTTGGATCTTTATCTGATTTAAATTTCTTAAATTTTAATAAAATATTTCCTTGAGATAAATATTTTCAGCAAATGCGATATGGTCTATAGTATCCTCATCGTTTGCGTGCGTGATTCTTATATTATCATTCTTTCTCGTAAGATAGAAAGAGAGGGAAGGATTCGTTCTGAGGGGTTCCGCCAGAGGGAGTAAGAGAATTCCGGCTCGTAGGGGGAGCCACGCAGATCCTCGGAAAGCCTTGTGCCTTCATTAGCTAGTTCCATGCTTGGAGTCCGCCCATGGTCCAAACAAACAAAAAAATGGAAGAAAAAAGTAGGGTTAGGATCCAGCCGAGTACAGCTGGTATGCCAGCCGTATCAGCGGAACGGATGAACTGGTATGCCAGCCGACCCGTAAAAGGAGGAATAAAATAAGGATAAAGGGTAGGAATTTACGAGATTAATTTGCTTA
>JAAAKG020000031.1:2303995-2321501 GCA_010014905.2 Druon quercuslanigerum
AGAGGCGTATCAATGTTAATGTTCGCCCGTATCTTTATTATTTAATTTCAATTATAAAAATAAGACGGACCGTCTCAGACCCATATCTAGAAAGTAACTATTATGAAAAAATCAATAATATAAAAGCAAGGAATAAAATTGGAACGCAACTCCCTATTCAAAAAATCTTAGAGAACTTTCTCGCATAATTCTTGGTAAAAAAACGAGTATTTTTTCTGAATAGAGCTAAGATTGAAGAGAAAATGTCTTTCATTAAATAATCAGAAGGCTTTCATTTTATTTATTTGTTAAATACTGTTCCTTTTCATTCGTGTGTAGCCTTGAACTTTCAATCTGTTAGGAAATTATAAATAAATTATTCTTACCAGGAAGTACTGATTAAAGTTAACAGCAAGAAATTACATTAAAAAGAAGATATGACACAAAGAGTATACATATTGACAATTTTTTATCCCATCCAATTGATAGTGACACATACATAAACAATAATTGTTTATTTATCCTATCCACAAATTAGGTACATAAAAACTTTACGAAAAGCATAGACTTTATATAATTTTTCCGAATAATCGAATGGCGCTATTAGTTTTTTCGTATCTCGCACTTTTAAACAATTTGTTTAAACAGTTTTACAAATTTAGATTAAATTACAAAAAGGTAGAAAATCTACATAAATTTTTTTGTACAATGTACTTTTGCCGCGACAACCTTCATATAAACTTCACTGAAATGAACTCTTTGGATTTTCTAAAAATTGAAAATCTAGAGAGATAGTTGCAGCAGGTAAAAATCGTGCATTTTTAATAGAAAGAGTATTAGGAAACTGCAGCTCAAAAACTTCTTTAAAAGCTGTTAATTTTTACTTTCACGAAAGTAATAAATATTCTGATATAATTGTATTATTTTTACATTCTCACCAAATGATGAAAAGGTATTGGTTTTATATGAAAAATGACTTTCACTTATTTTTAATTTGAATAAGAGTATTTTAGTATGAAAAAACCAGTTTTAAAGAAATTCTACATACATATATTTTAATTGTATTTACAAAGATAATTTGTTGTCATTGTTTCATAACATTTTTCATAATTAAAAAATGATCTAAAAATTAAAGCGAATTAATTAAGAGGTTTAGAAACTGTTGAACGGAAAGTTTGCTTTGCCATAAAAAAGGTTAGGTTTACTTACAATTTTTTCGGTTGTTCTTACCGCACAAGTCAAATTTTTCGAATGCACTTCATTGCCCCGATTCCAAATGATTTTATAATTAGTAACTTTTGACAAAATCAAACCAGTAAATTGTGCTGAAAACCATCGTTGTCGATGTTCAGCTGAGCACGTGGGTAGCCACATCCAAAGAAATCATTATATAGTCATACGGAACCGTTTTTTGAAATGCCTAGCTATTTATTTATTATATTTAGAAGTTTTGATAGAGTTTTTGAGAATCAAATTAAAATTTTGTCTAAAAATCACTCTCAAAGGATAGTTATCTTTGTGAATCTTTCTTAAACCATAGCTTCTTGTAAGAACGGTGTCTTCAGTATTAATATCAGTCCATCTTATATCTTTTCCTAAAAGGCCTTTCTTTATCCAATTGTCAAGCATCTCGACAGTGTCTCTTTTTAATTGTTTTAGGGGGGTCGTCTAGTTACGCGCTCGATTTTCGAGCGTATTTTTGAGGATGGATTGCAAAAAAACTAAACATGATATTGAGATGCGGTTTTTTGTATTATTTTTGTACATCTTTTCTCTAAAAATTGATACATTGTAATTATTTATTTATTGAAAATTGTGTCCTTGGAATTACCTCAACCGCGCCTCCATAAAAAATTGTACCCGACTTTGTGGCAAGCTTTCTCAGGTTTGGCTGGATAATTCTAAGAAAATATATTTTTGTATTTGTTATAACTATGGCTATGGCCTAAAATGAGCTTTTTAAAATAAGTTGAAAATTCTCAAAATTGTGGTGTTTGAACAAAAAATCGCATTTTTACCATTTTTTCAAGCTAAAAAGGGCTGTAAACACATGAGAAAAATTTTTTTCCAAAAAAGATCGTGTCAGCCCATAGCGATACCTCTGCTGAACAATTTAAAATTTATAAACAAACAATATTTCAAATACTCTAGTCAGGCCCTTGCCCAAACTTTTGAAAAACACGACTTTTGGGAAAACGCGTTTAAAGATAAGCAATAAAATTAAACACGATTGGTAAAACTTACAGTTTAATCGGCTATGCCAGGTCCTTAGAGCTCTCCTTTCTCATCTCGAAGAAGTTCTCTGTTGGCCACTTACTCCTCTCTCTGCTGGATCGAGCATCACTTCTCAGTATCTACAGGCGAGGTTCCCGTGCGCCGCTAAAGCGCGTGAAAGGACAGAAAGTGGCTATGTTTGGCCACCCATATCTCGTGAAAGATTCTGTTTTGGGTTGAATCCTTTATAGGTTACATTTCTATTATCATAAAGATTCGAAATATGTAAAAAAAAAGCGATTTTTTTGAAACCGCGAAACTAGACGACCCCCTTAATGGATTTTCATTTAATAAATCAAAATTATCATGATTGCAAAGTAAATTCTCCTTATCCCTAACATAATCTGATTTTTTCATATAAACAGTAATATTGCATTTATCAGCATTCATGCAAATTATATCAGGTTTGCTTTTAAGAAAACTTTTCATTATCAGGAAACCCTTAGAAATCTTACGATCAATATTACTAATGTGCAAACCATTTTTATCAAAAAGCTCTTTGAAAAGTGTGAAAAATTGATTAGAAAATCCTGCTGATCTAATATCGGAATTTTCTGTATACTTGATTCGACATCTTTGACTATTTGCATCATTTGCTTCGACCTACTTTTTATCACAAGCCTACTGAAACTTCTACCTAATCTGAGGATATCTGTGACTACTTCAGGAATTTGAATATCTGTCAAATTTACAAACCAAGGATCCTTATCTCCTTCTTCAAATATTCTATGCAAATTTAAATTTTCCTCTTGAATATTAGTTTGTTAATGGATCAAAATAGAAAGTTTGTTCTCAAGTTAATTCTCATTATTTAAAAATTTATGATTAAGAAAAATCTGAAGTTTCAAAAGGTCAATAATTTTATCTTGTTATAAACATGCCTCTAATTCCCTTCTGATTCTGGAAATTCTTGGCTTCAAAAAATTAACATGATTTGAAACATCTTTAAACAGTAAATTAAGGAGGGAGAGTTCAAAATGTCAGTTCAAAAGTGGACAAAAATGAAGGCTAATAACTACATCATGATAATGGACATAATTGCAAACAGGGAAAATGATTATTTTCAATTATCGCTTTTTTCACTAGTCGACGAAAAGTATTTAGCATCAAAAACTTACCTTAATGATTATCTTGATCATTTTGAAACGCAAGCTACAAAAAGTAAATCCACTTCGGTTCATAACGATTCGACGAACTATATTAATCGACCAAATTTTCTGCGTCTTGAATTACTGAAATTTTCCCGAATTTATAGTGAGTGGCCCTCCTTTAGAGACCTTCTTATTTTAATGGTAGGTGACGACCAACTTTTACCAAAGGTGCAAAAGCTTCATTATTTGAAGTTCAGTCTGACGGGTGAGTCAGTTGAATTATTTTCTAATATTTCGACGACCGCTGTTAATTTCGAAATGGTATGGCGGACTTTATTGGCTAGGTATGACAATAATCGGATTTTGATAAATAGTTATTAGGCTGAACTATTGGAGCCTAATGGAGCCGTATAGGGAAGATTATGTACAGAGGCGACAATGCAGCGGGTTTTTTTAATTTACATATTTTTGATCAACGAAAAGTAAGTGATTCTCGATCATTGCATCTCTGGGTGAAGACTTGCGTCAAAAAAGTTTCATTTGTGCAAACCCACGCTTAGAGTAATGATAAAATTAAACTTTTGATTAATGAATGTTAAATATTATAATATTTTACGGCGGTCCTATCTTTGAAATACTTTTTTGTTAATTCACGTATTTTGTGTCAACAAAACGATTCGTTTTTGAAAACCACGCTCAGTATAATGATAAAATTGCATTTTTCTATAAGAAATATTAGAAATTATAATATTTATTAGGGCGGGTCTATCTTAGAAATACTTTATTTTTGATTTACGTATTTTGCATCAATTAAAAGTATGTGATTCTCGATCATATCATCTCTGCGTCAAGACTTGCGACAAAAACGTTTCGTTTATGAAAAATCACGCTCAGAATAATTATAATATTGCACTTTTCTATTAGAAACATTGAAAATGGTAATATTTCTGACAACAAGGCCTCTCTTAGAAATACTTTTTTTTTAATTTACATATTTTTGATCAACAAAAAGTAAGTAATTCTCGATCATATCATCTCTGCGTGAAGACTTTGCGACAAAAACGTTTCGTTTGTGGAAAACCACTCTTTGAATAATGTTAAATTGCATTTTCGCTCAAGGAATATTAAGTATTATAATATTTTTTATGGCGGGCCGCTCTTTGAAATACTTTTTTGTGAATTCAAATATTTTTTAACAACAAAAGGTAAGTGATTCTCGATTATATCATCTCTGCGTGAAGACTTGCGACAAAAACGTTTCATTTGTGCAAAGCCATACTCAGAATCATGATAAAATTGCATTTTTGTTTGATGTATATTAAATATTACAATACTTATTACGGCGTGCCTGACTTAGATATAGTTTTTTGTTAATTAACATATTTTTTATCTGCAAAAAGTAAGTGATTCTCGATCAGATCATCTCTGCGTGAAGACTTGCGACAAAAACGTTTAATTTGTGCAAAACCACGCTTATAATGATGATAAATGTGTTATTTATAGCATATTAAATATTATAATATTTCTTATGGCGTGAGGATTCAGCCGATCGCCGATCATAATCCCGCGTGATCCGAATCGAGGACACTGCCAGGCGGGGAGTTTGACTGAGACTGTACATCATACAAAGAATAGCGCAGGGGTCCTAAGGACATCTTAGCGATAGCAGAAACCTCGCGTTGTACATTAAGGGTAAAAG
The DNA here is from genome assembly GCA_010014905.2 of Druon quercuslanigerum. Lineage (NCBI taxonomy): Eukaryota > Metazoa > Arthropoda > Insecta > Hymenoptera > Cynipidae > Druon > Druon quercuslanigerum. The sequence goes on from JAAAKG020000031.1 coordinate 2,309,039, forward strand.
CTGGTTTGATCACGATGTTCAGTGTGCATAGAGACTGCGAAATCACGGCCTATCGTTCCTTTGACTGGAAAGGATACGGCCTGAGAGGCATCGTGACGCAACCCATCCTCCCTTAGTCGACGCAAGGTCGACCGTCACTTTCATGACGCCCTTAGATTTTGCGGTTCCAATGACTCGTGCGCATGTTAAAGTCCTTGGTCCGTGTTTCAAGACGGGTCCTGAAAGTACCGAAAGCACTAGCGTCTCTGACCGGTATAATTTTGGATGAGTACTTATTCCGCTTACGGGGCCTCGGATGAGTCCCGTATCGTTATTTTTCGTCACCACCTACCCGTACCGGGAACGGGTAATTTGCGCGCCTGCTGCCTTCCTTGGATGTGGTATCAGTTTCGCAGGCTCCCTCTCCGGAATCGAACCCTGATTCCACTTTAGCCGTTACAACCATGGTAGGCGCAGAACCTACCATCGACAGTTGATAAGGCAGACATTTGAAGGATAAGTAGCCGCTACAAGACCGTGCGATCAGCGCAAAGTTATTCCGAGTCACCAAGGTAATCGGTGGACGAGCGGAACCCATCACCGATTGGTTTGCATCTAAAAAAAGCGCTGCTTCTATCTCTGGTCGGAACTCAGGTTTGCATGTATTAGCGCTAGAATTATCACAGTTATCAAAGTAAATCTGGGTACAATATAAGGAACCATAACTGATTTAATGAGCCATTTGCGGTTTCCCCTTAACTTGGCGTGCACTGAGACCTGCATGGCTTAATCTTTGAGACAAGTATATGACTAGTGGCAGGATCAACCAGGGAGCTTCGATAAGTTAAAAACTCACGACGAGATCTTTTTTGCCTACCGTAGAACTACGTTCTAATCGGTGAGACTTATTTTTAACATATTAATATAAAGGACAATGCCGCTCAATTTCTGTATGTTTCATGCGTGTCGTTCTTGTGCCGATAGCGCAGTTCAGGAGAGAGAGGCGCACAGCAGCACTTGTCACAACAGCAAACACAAACGGACTGAAAAATGAATAATTTCATTGCAGACCCCCGCTTTTGAACTTCTCGCTCGGAATCAAGTGAGTCCATACTCTGCATATAAGCGCAGATTGTGAACTCATTGATGAGAGAACAATCACGCAAACCGCCTGGGGCGCGCGACACATATTGGGCCATTTGGTTTAAGACACCGGCCCGTGGCAAGGCTGTGCTTCCAGAGATCGGAAACCACAAGACGGACCGATGAAGACCAAGGTCTTATAGATAAACATGAATAGCAGTTAGCTGTTCGATCTGTCAAATCTGTAAATCTGTAAAAGATGCCGTATTATTTTCTAAGTAAGACAAATTCAGGCATATTAGTTTCTCATACATGCTGAATGCATGCTAATTAGTTTCTCAAAAATGTCATATCCACGCGCATTACTTTCTCAAACAGATATCCATCCGCATTAGTTTCTCATACAAGCTGAAACCCCGCGCATCTTCTGCCTTATCAGGCGGATCGAGGACAGGCGACCGTCTTCCCTGGCGTCTCATGGGTCTACGATTCTCGCGACCATCCCTTATTTCCTTCATCATTCTTGCCACCATCTGCCGAAATGTATCCTTCCTTTTATGATTCTTAACAGACTTATTCGTTCGATGACTAAACTCGGCGTGTAATGCAATGTTGATGTTAAATCTGCGTCCCTCCCTTTCGCTCTGCACCACCAGTTCAGCCTGTCTCCTTACCAACATTGCTGTTTCCTCCTACGTCCATTTTTCTTTAACCCTTTCGATGTTGGTTCTTTCATCCATGAGTGTTGGGTGTCTGTGTCTTATATTCTGTCCAACAGTAGTCTGTGTTAGAGAGGATTTGTCGCAACCTGGGAATTCACAAGTGAATTCTATCGGTCGAACAACCACCTCCTCCACTGGGTGCATAGACCTTTTGTGGAGGGTGAGACCGGTCTTAGACAAACATACGTTCTCACATCCAGGAAAATCACAAGGGAACCCCACGGGATTCGGATTAGATGTCTCAGCTGGAGCCGATGGCCCAGTGGGCGCATCGTGATTGATTTCTGTGGGGCTGGCAACCCTTCCCACCACTACGCTAAGTCTCTGTTTAGCCCAAACTATATAGAGATTAGATGCTCAGGAACATATTCCGGTGAAGATTAACTAACCACGAAAGGCTAGTACTTCCCTAAGTACATAGGGAAAGTACCTTCCCGAGACTCGCATCAGCTTAACAAGTGAGGTCGCGACGCCCCGACGGAGAAACCAGAGCAACTAGAGTCATAATTACTCCCTCCGTTTAAACGCGCTTGCTTGAATTTCTTCACGTTGACATTTAGAGCACTGGACAGAAAACATGTTGCGTAATCTCCCGCGAGGGCCATCGCAATGCTTTGTTTCAATTAGACAGTCGAATTCCCCTAGTTCGTGCCAAGTCTAAGCTGAGCGTTGAATGGCGGCCGAAGAGGGCGACCACGACGGCGGAACCGTCACGCAAACCTCGCACCAAGGAAGATCCGCGGGAGGCCAAGGCACGGGACCGAGTTCGGATTCTGACCCGAAGAACATTCACCTCTACCAGGCCCAGCACGACAGCCAGACCCGCTTCCCGACCAAGCCCGACACGCCCCGCTCCTCAAAGCCAATCCTTATTCCGAAGTTACGGATCCAATTTGCCGACTTCCCTTATCTACATTAGTCTATCGACTAGAGGCTCTTAACCTTGGAGACCTGCTGTGGATATGTGTACAAACCGGCGCGACTCCTCCACGTGGCCCTCTCCTGAATTTTCAAGGTCCGAGGGGACGATCCGGACAACGTCGCGACTGCGGTGCTCTCTGCGTTTCGAAACCTATCTCCCTGCAAGAGTTTTCCAGTGAACTTTAACGCTTATACATAAAATAAAACTCTTCCCGGACCCTCCGACAGCGTCTCCAGGTCATTTTGGGTTATCCCGAAGAACACTCTTGCGAGAACCCAAGATGTATGCGGTTCCGCTGCTGGGTTCCGGAATAGAAACCGGATTCCTTTTCACCGGGCGGGTTTGTGTCATCAGTGTCATCGTGACACTGATGACACATTTATGTTAAAAATATAGCTCGTTGAGATTCTCTCACTTATGATCTTCATCTCAGGAGATTTCTCTCTCTCTCTTTCTCTCTCTCCCCCCTAACAAACATGTATATGGGGATTGATAACAATTATATATCATCAGCACTTGCAATTCATTAACAAAATTCTCGCTCTCTGCCCTCGTTATCATCCCTTTTATTATCGTATTTTCATTCTCACCGATCTATTAAATTTTTTTTTGGGTTTTTCTGTTTATCAAAATTTAACATTATTTTATGCACAAAAGATGCTTCAAGCAACTTGTACGTTACTCATCCTTCCACAGGTACACCTACGGAAACATTGTTAAGACTTTTACTTCCTCTAAATGATCCAGTTTGATTATCTTCTCGGCAACATCGGCAATGCCATAGCACTGCCGCGCATCAGTCCAAAAACCTAACTAAATCATTCAATCAGTGGTAAAGACGGGCGGTGGGTACAAATAGCAGGGACGTCATCAACGCGAGATTATCACTCGCGCTTACTGGGAATTCCTTGTTCATGGGAAATAATTGCAAGCCCCAGTCCCTAGCACGAAGGAGGTTCAGCAGTTTCGGCCCGGGAAGATACGCTGATTCCATCACTGTAGCACGCGTGCGGCCCAGGACATCTAAGGGCATCAATAAAGATATGTAATAAAAATGAAAGTAAAAATATGGTAATAAAAACCCACCGACCGGGTCCGGGGGCCTTGCAGATACCAGAAGGTACTCCTATTTAGCAGGCTAAAGTCTCGATCGTTATCGGCATTAACCAGAAAAATCGCTCCACCAACTAAGAACGGCAATGCACCACCACGCACTAAATCCAGAAAGAGCTCTCAATTTGTCAATCCTTGCAATGTTCGGGCCTGGTGAGGTTTCCCGTGTTGAGTGAAAATAAGACACATTGTCCACTCCGCTAACTATCATCCAAGAATTTCACCTCTAATGTCGCAATACTACGAATGCCCCCATCTGTCCCTATTAATCATTACCTCGCCGTTCCGAAAACGAAAAAAATAGAACCGTGGTACAATTCCAATATTCCATGCGCATAGTATTCAAGCAAAGATAGCCTGCTTTAAGCACTTTAATTTGTTCAAAATAAACCTATTGGTCCAGCTCGACACTCAGTTATGAGCACCGCGATGGGATATTAGTTGGAGCGCCCTGAAAGGCTAAGCCCACCGGTAGGACGTCTCACGAGCATGTAAATTAAAAACCGCGAGCGGCGAAACGGAAGCGTGCGACACAGATTCAAGTACGAGATTTTTAACCGTAACAAGTTTAACATACGCTATTGGAGCTGGAATTACCGTGGCTGCTGACACTGTACTTGCCCTGCAATCCATTGTCGTTAAAGGATTTAAAGTGTACTCATTTCGAGTAAGGGGTCTCGGATGAGTCCCGTATCGTTATTTTTCGTCAATACCTCCCCGTGCCGGAAGTGGGTAATTTGCGCGCCTGCTGCCTTCCGTGGATGTCGCAGCTGTTTCTCAGGCTCCCTCCCTGGAATCGAACCCTGATTCCCCGTTACCCGTTACAAACATGATAGACGCAGAACCTGCCATCGACGTAAACGGTTTTCATCTAATAAAAGCGTATCTTCCATCTCTGGTCGAAATTCAGGTTAGCATGTATTAGCTCTAGAATTACCACAGTTATCCAAGCAAATGTGGGCACGATCTAAGGAACCATATCTGATTTAATAAGCCATTCTCAGTTTTACCCTAACAATCATATGACTACTGGCAGGATCAACCAGTGAGACTTATTTTTATCATATTAATATGAAGGGCATTACCGTTCAACTTCTGTATTTTTCATACGCGTCGTTCTTGTGCCGATAACGCCAGTCAGAAGAGAGAGGCGTGCAGAACTTTTCATAACAGCAAACACAAACGAACAGCACCACCCTCACACTGGTGCTGAACCGAGTTAAATGTTTTTGAAACATTCTCCCATATTCGACGCTAAACTTTGAATATAGTCGTCTTGGTAATGTACATTGACGTGACATTGTTCGCGGCTGAAAAACGAACCATTTAGTTGCACACACCGCTGTTGTACTTCTCGCTCGTAATCGAGTGAGTCGATGCTCTGTATATAGGCACAGATAGTGAACTCATTGATGAGAAAACAATAACACAAACCGCCTCGGGTCGATAGATCCGAAGCCACCCGACGGATAAATGGCGACCGACTGCTTATAGATGCACGCATGAATAGCAGTTAGCTATTCGACCTGTAAACTTTCTCACATGAGCTCTTCACACTTTGAAAATAATAATATAAAAAAATAGTAATAAACAAGCGGAGTTATTTCGTAAGCAAGCCAAATTCACGCGCATCAGTTTCTCAAACGTATATCCATGCGCATTAGTTTCTCAAGCATATATACACGCGCATTACGTTTTACACAAGTCAAATGCACGCGCACTGATTGCTTAAGCAAGGATAATTAAGGCGCATTTGTTTCTCAAACAGTTATCCATGCGCATTAGTTTCTGAGAGAATTATTGGTTTCTCAAACAATTCGATTCCACGCTCATTAGTTCCTCAAAAATGTGAAATCTACTTTCATTAATTCCTCAGACACATACCCACGCGCATTAGTTTCTTAAGAATGTGAAATCCACTCACATTAGTTTCTAAGGCACGTATCTGCGCGCATTAGTTTCTCAAAAATATCAAATCCATGCGCTAGACTTTCTCAAATAATCATACAATGCAACGGGATAAGTATCTCAAACAAGATACAAGCTTTTCCACCTCTGGGTTTCACTGTGACGTCGACTAACTACATACCTAACCGTTATAAAGGTTTTTGCGAAAAATCAAAAAGGGCCAAGATTGTAGCGATAACGTGGTTCGCAGGCCACGTGGGATTTCTGGGGCCAAACGGCCTATAACTCCTGATGTTAAGTACCAAAAATTATGGGAAGGCTTATAATCTACTATCTAGGTACGTACACTGCGCTGCAAGGGAAATGCGAATGAAAGGTCAAGTTCAAATCATTCTCATTGCCTTGGAAGAGAGGGGAAAGAAAGGCAGAAACCGAAGTGCCTCAAAAGAAGGAGGGGCGGTTAGCATTGCTTGTTAATGCCCAGCGATGTTCTGCCATGTCACTGTGAGTCTGTCTGTCCCCACCGTAAGCGACGGTCGCACTCCTTAATTTGAGTGTCGGCCATCGAAAACGTGGCCAATTCTTTAAAAACCCTTTCTGAGTCAACTAATCTTTGTGCAGTCTCTGGCCAGCGAATCTCCGATCCAATTGCAAGTTCAAGAACTCGCCTAGGAGCAGAGAATCGCGGGCACTCTATGAATGCACCATGTTTTCCTCCGGAGAGCTGCACTCCAACTTCGACCTATCACCGAGATTCATCTGCCAGAGTTTGGCAGCAAAATATCCGTGACCGGTCAGAAGTTGCGAGATATGATAATCCGGAGAAACTCATGTGCTTCCAAGTCGTTCTTGGATGTCAGGAAAACACGCGTGTGTACATGTGTAGTCCTGCCATTCAAAGAAGCCGACCTTTCGTGCTGCCACAGGTCTTTCATTTTGTCACCTACGAGGGAGGCAGAGTCTTCGCCCAGCTGATCTGATGCAATAGTCAGATCAGCAACCTGGATTTCTCTGCCATTTCGTATGTTCTACTTTGCAACCCGCTGGGGCAGGAAGAGAGAGATGGGCGCCTCGCCCGCCGGGGCAGGAAGAGAGAGATGGGCGCCTCGCCCGCCGGGGCGGACAACGCATCCGTTGATGCGGTCCTATAAGCCCTTGCTATAGCCAGAAGAGCCTGCCTGTGGGCAGACCTGAGTGTTCGTCTATCATGTTCGTTAGTCTAGTCAAACCATCCAGCCTCAGCGTATCCAGCAATGGCTTTGAATAAACCACCATAGAAAATGTTTAATGTCTGTCTAGCTGGTGGTTTCTAGCAGCACGGTGCCATTCCTCATCGTTTTAACCGCACGCGGGAGAGGGAGGCTTCTGGGTCGAGCAGTGTGTGTCAACAGACTCTTGATCGCCATTACCGTCCGCTCCAGCGCTCGTATACCTGGCTCCGCGACTACGACCGCCACGTCCGCGCTTTTGGATGACGATGAATCCTGCAAGATCGCTCTTCGGGGGTTGAACGACGCTTACTAGCCTCGTAGGTGCTGTAGCAGTTGTCGGAGGCGCTACTCCCGGCGCAGCAGCCACTTTAGTGTTTGCCACTTTAATGACCGCCGCGTAGGATGCAGCACTTATACGACTGTCTGACGGTTTCGGCTTTTTTGATATTTTTTTCCGGACGTTCCAGGCGTACCATTGATCATACGGTCGTCTGCCATCCGCCATTTGCGACTTCTTGCTCTTTTTAGTATCATCAAGACAAAAGGCGGCCAGCTCCCGCTCGATGCTCATTACTTTGGCTTTGAGGCTCTCCAGTGAGACCTCAGAAGCCGGCACGGTCGACGCCGGAATCGGCACTGGCGCCATAGGTGGCATCGTCACTTGTGATGGAGGGTTTTTAGGCGCCTCAAGCTCATCTGTAGTGTGTGAGGGAGGTGCCGAAAAAGTGTTTCCCCGTCGCCGTAGCCTCATTCGAGGCCGCGGAGGCCTCAACGTTAGCGAAGGCATCGGACGCGTTCTCAGGCTCAAGAGACTTCGCAATAGCGGACTTGACCATGTCATACAAGGATATGCGTGTCTCGGAGTCGAGGCGCTCCAACATGCCAGAAACAGGCTTCTTCGTGTTGGCAGAAACTGCAGGCATCGAAGTCGCTCTTTCCGGCCCGGTGAAAGGTGCTATTTTCTTCAGTACGCGTCCCGTGCTACCCACAGCACCATCGCCGGGCAGCGTGGGTGCCACGGTACAATATTCTCCACTCTCGCACGGGATTGGTCGAGACCTTTTCGCGTTTTTTAAGCAAATTAGAGATCGGATCTTCTCCAGACTTTAACAGTACGCTCAGGGGGCCTCTAGGGTCATTTCTCGGTAGCAACGAAAAAAAATTTCGGCTTTGGACCAGATGAAAAACAAGCAGGCATGGCGAGAGTTCTCCGGGCCAATATGCACAGAAAAAGAGAGGCGAATGATCTTTTAAATTAAATAGTTCGCGAAAAAAACATTGACCTGCTGATCATCAGTGAAAAATACAGAAATGAGGATTCCCCAGCATGGTTCTCGGACAACCTTGGAACAGTAGCAGTAAGCTGCTACCTCACTCCGAACGAGAGCATCCTGGATTTCTAGAAGAAACTGGATCTACTGGAGGACACCATACAGGAAGCTGAGGGAGGTATAATAACGGCGAGAGATCTCAACGCAAGAGCTGCGGAATGCGGCATGCCATGAGCAGACTCGAGAGGGAAACGTCTCCTGGAGATGGCTGCAAGGCGTTTCTTGCTAGTAATTAATACCGGCAAAACGCCGATTTTCATACGAGCCGGCAACGTAGGGACGATCCCGGACATTACTGTGGCTTCGGAAGGAGTTGCCCCTCTTATGAATAACTGGCAGGTTTTGTAGGATTATACTGGAAGTGATCACCAGTACATACAGTTCACCATAGAAAAAAGCCTAGGTGCCAGGACACATCAGTACAAGCCTAAAGGCTGGAATGTGTCAGAAATGGATGTAGACAAACTATTCCTGGCTGTAACCAAAGGGCAGAACAGACTTATGGAGAGATCTGATTTGGAAGCGGAAGCCACTATGCAGATCATAAACCAGGCCTGTGAAGTCTCGATGCCTCAGAAGAAGAGGCACAGAAGCATGGATGCTGCCTACAGGTGCAAAGAAGAAATCGCCGATCTCCGAAGGGAGTGCATAAAACGCAGCCGGACAGCCACTAGAAAAAAGGGAAAAGATGTCCATGCATATAAGGTAGCCAAGAAGGAACTGTGCAAGGCTATTAAAGGAAGTAAAAGACAGAGCTGGGGGAAGCTACGAGAGGAAGTGGATGATGATCCTTGGGGATCAGGTTACAAAATAGTAACTCGAACACTCGGGGCCCTCTCTGCGAACACATCAATGGGAGCGAAAACCATGAGGCACATCGTCGACGTACTCTTCCCGACACACCCGTTGAGAGAGGAAGATTTTTACGAAACACCTCTAACGGAGATTCCACTCTTCACTAAGAAGGAATTAATAATACCCGTAACCTTTCTCCAAAACAAAAAAGCGCCAGGTCCTTATGGAATACGGGCAGAATTTTTAAAAGCAGTAGCACGCGCCTGCCCGCAGATGTTACTAAATATGATGAATACTTGTTTAAAAACCGGAATATTCCATAAAAAGTGGAAATTCCAACGGCTAGACTGATTAGCAAAGGGAAAGGAGAACTAAATTCCCCATCATCGTACAGACTTCTTTATATGCTCAATACTACCGGGAAACTTATGGAGAAGATGCTGAATCCTCGCCTGCTGTCGGCCATCTGAGCAGCAGGATATCTATCTAATTATCGGAACGACTTCAGAAAGGGACACTCCACAATACACGCGGTCCAAGAAGTAGTGGACACTATCGCTAGAGTAGAAGACGGAAGTCGCTACACCAGGAAGATTGTTCTGCTGGCAAACCTGGATATCAGAAATGCCTTCAACTCGACCAGGTGGACGAAGATGATCAGAGCATACACCAGATTTAAAACACCAGAGTACCTCATGCGTATATTGAGAGACTATCTTTCAGATAGGATCTTAATATACCCCGATTAATATGCCCCGATTTATGAAAAATCTCCTATGATGACATCCTGAGAATATAGATGCCGGCGGATGCGCACCTGTCGGGGTATGTGGATAATGTACTTGCTGTAATTGCTGCAAGAACGGCGGAGGAATTACAGAGTAAGCTAAATCAAGTCATGAGACGTGTGGGCAAATGGTTGTATGATCATGGGCTTGACCTGTCGGCGGAGAAAATCGAGCTGGTCAACTAAGACTGCCATGAAGCATCTGGGCATCTGGGTGGATAACTGGCTGTATTTTAACAAGCAAGTCAAGCAGGCAGCAGATAAGGCAGCAGTCATCACAGCGGCACTCAGTAGACTCGTGGTGAACGTGAGTGGTCCAAGACCCAGCAAGCGACGGCTGCTTCTAACCGTGGCACAGTCCATAATACTTTACGGAGTTGAAATATGGGCTGACGCGGTAATAAGAAAACCTATCGAAGATTCTTGGCATAGGTGCAGCAGAGAGGTGGGCTCAGAATTGAGTGCTCTTATCGTACGGTATTCGAACCAGCGATTCTCGTAATTTCGGGGATAATACAGATCGATCTTCAACAACGCTGGAGAATTGATCACCGAGGGAGATGGACCAACAGATGCCTGCAATTAAAACCTAGTTAGACCGTAAGCATGCAAAGCATTTTACTATCTGGCACATTCCTCTTAGGACATCGTAACTTTGATAACTACCTGCACAAGAGAGAAAACGTCAGCAGTCCAAAGTGTAGGTATTCCGAAGCGGATACAACCGACGCGAACCACACTTCCTTCGAGTGTGAACGCTAGGTCGAACTCAAACACGCCGGAGAACTTTGTTTAGGTGATGCTTCAAAACGAAGAATAATGGGAGAGGGTACCTACCTACGTCGACACTATTCTTCGAAAAAAGAAAGAAGAAGGTCTACTAAATGACTGAAGATGTGAGGAGATAAATCTCACAATCCCTTAGTTGCCGAAGGCCGACGAGCCTGATGCATGACATCAGTTCCGCTGATGAGGACGATGCATGCAGTTAGGGGAAGGAAGGTTTGGCCAAAGATAGCCACCATGCCCCGCCAAGATGTTCGAAGGCCGGCGAGCCCGTTACACGACATTGCCGTCTTTCTGAGGACGAGGCGTACCTCTTGATTGGGACAAGAGGTCGATAAATACAGAAAACCAGCAGAAGCCCTAGAAGGCGTAGAAAATGGCACCATCACCATGATTCAGGAGAAGAATTCTTTGAATAGTTTTGGATTTTTTGAATTCTTTGAATCTAAAACTTAAGGAATGGTTAACACTTATATTAACAACTTAAAATTGGGAATATTTCCTTTGAATTATTTTAAATTCTTTGAATTCTTTATATTACTTTTAAACTCTCAAAATTTTTTTGAACCTGTTTAAAATAATTCTTCAATTTCGGAATAAAATAATGCTTATTACTTAACAATGAATAAACTATTCAAAAATAAATGCATAATTTACATGTTTCAAAACTATTTTATTTTTTTACAAAAACTATATTAATTATTCTTACTCGCAAAGGAAGGGCAACCGCCCACATCCACCATCTAGCTTTCCGCTTGTTAAAGTGTAGAACATGTTTGTCTTTATGATTGATTGAATTGAGTGCTGCTTAAAATTAATACTAACAACTTAAAATAAGAAATATTTCTTTTGAATTCTTTTAATATAATACTAACCACTTAAAATTAGAATTTGTTTTGAACTTCTTTCGAATACAATTCTGACCGTCCGCGAAGAAATGGTTTTTCATTTTGTCTGTAATTTTGAAAAATATGATTCGTATATCAAAAAAATTTAAATTGTTATTCGACTGCAAAGTGAGTGCTTCTCATGGAGTTTCTGTGTGGGACCATCACTTCAATCACTCCTCCTGTAAAATGAAGCTACCGCGCATTAGTTCCCTTTCTTTTACATTTGGATTCATAACATTCTTTTCAATTATTTCAGTTTATTTGAATCTTCGCAATTATTTGAAATCTTTTGAATTATTTGAATTATTTTAATTCGTATGGATTCATTTGAATCATTTGAACTCATTTGAATTCTGTGCATTGTTTCGTCATTTTCATGCTTTAAACTGTTTGAATTCAGATATTAGGTATTACTTAAAATTAGTATTGACAAATTAAAAGTACAAAGAATTCAGAATAAATCTTTGAATAGATATTGAATTCTCTCAAATGTTCTAAATTCATTTGAATTGCTTGAATTCTTTGAATACTATTGGAATATTTCCAATTCTTTTAATACTTTTAAATTCATTGCAATCTCTTGAACTATTATCTTTCTTTAAATTTTTTTGTAATTCTTTGAATAATAAATTAAGCGTAACTTAAGATTAAAATTATAACTTAATATCATGATTCTTGGCAGACCAAAGAATTCTTTAAGTTCTTTAGAATTATTTGAACTCTTTTAAAGTCTTTGAATACTTTTGTATTCTTTTAAATTCTTTGCATTCTTTTTAATACGTTGGAATCATTTGAATTCTTTTAAATATGTTGAAAACATTAGTCTCTTAAATTCTTTTGAATCTTTGCAATTGAACCACCGCATCGTAGAACGGGATATAAAATATTTTTCGAGGAGTGGGAAGGCCCCTGGTCGCTTTTTGGAACATTATTGAA
>JAAAKG020000031.1:2335789-2368224 GCA_010014905.2 Druon quercuslanigerum
TGACTGACTGACTGACTGACTGACTGACTGACTGACTGACTGACTGACTGACTGACTGACTGACTGACTGACTGACTCACTAGATAAACTATATAAATGAGCTAGATTACTTTCAGGTCAACTCGAGTGGACTCGACTGAACTGGACTGGGCTCGACTGGTCTCCTACGATATAATTATTATTTTTATTATTATTCTCTAGTCGAAACTGTTATTTTCAAGTTGACCAATCCAGTCGCCTTAAACTATTGCAGCTGGAGTGTATATCTACTTTTTTTACTTTAAACTTGAATTAGTCAATTTGACTCACTGATGAAATGAGTCATTTTGAATGATCTAACCAGTAACTTCTACTGAGAGAATCAGTAATTTTTTAATTATATAAACATTCAGTGAGTGAATCAGACATTTTGAGTTATCTAAACTGTTATCGTTACCAATAAAAATAGTCATTTTGAATAATCTAATGTGGAGCTCTTAATAAGGTATCCGTCATTTTAAATGATCTGATCAGTAACTTCCGCAGACTGAATCATTGATTTCGAATAAGCTAAAATGCGAATTTTACTGATGATATCAGTCTTTTTGAATTAACTAACCGGATACTTTCATAAATAAAAACATTAATTGTGAATTATCTACAATAAAACTTAAACTGACTTAACCAGTCATTTTTAAAGGTCCAATCTGTAATTTACACGGATAAAATGAGACAGTTTGAATGGTCTAATCTGTGGTTTTAACTGGTTCTTTGTTATTTTTGCATTGTCTAAACTGTAATTTTCATTCATCAAAAATATATATTCTCAAAGAAAAAATTTGGAATAAAAATAATTTGCATTCAACCACTATGCATGAATTTATAACCAAAAAGACGGTGTTTCAACAAAGGAGTAGAATTTTTAAATTTTAAAATAGAAATGACTCTTTAACCATAAAATTGAACCCTTCACATTCAACAGATTAATTGAAACTTAATATAAAATGAATACTCTACCGAAAAGATTAATATTCTAACAAAAAAGAAGGACTTTTTAATTAATTTATTAACTTTGAACAAAAAAAAGAGTAATTTTTAACCTGAATTGAAATAATTGAATTTTCATTTCAAATTATTTTGCAACCTAAAATGAAATAGTTACATTTTTATTTGAAGAAATTAAAGTTTTAACGAAAAAATCAACGAATTTTCAGCAAAATAGTTCAAGATTTACCCAAAGCGATGAATTTTTAATTAAAATAAACAAACTCCAACCGAAAAATGTATTTGAACAAAGACGATTATAAAATAACAACAAGTAAACAAATTTTTAATTTATTCTAACATAATTAAAATAATTTAACTGAAATAATTAGTTATTAATTTATTAATTAAAAATTTAATCTATTTATACTATTATTTAATATTTTTGTAACAAAAAATGTAACAGTGGATATATCGACCAAAACATATTTTAAGTTAAATCAAAACCAGTTGAATTATTAAATTCAACTGGTTTTGATTGAAAAAAATACAAAGTGTTTTAAGCAATATAAGAAAAAAAATTTCTTCAAAACTGATCAATTTTTAATTTTTTGTATGAATTTTCTATAATCATTAAATGTTCACAAAAACGACAAGTTTTTCAGAGAATATATGCATTTTCAAATTAATAAGATAAATTTCTAACGAAAAATATAACATTTTAAATCAAAAAATTAATTTTAACGTTATAATTGTATTTTTAATACTCTTATATTTTTATTTCAATTAGAAAATTTATTTATTCCACTAGAATGATCATAAAACTTCCTTCACCCTCCCTCCCACTTCTCACTAAGCTTTTCTATTATATATTGTTCTGTCCAATCCTAACTTTTCGTACCATCCCGTCCAATGCCATCCCACCCCCTTTCTTCCCATCCTATCCCATCCTATCTTTTCCCATCCCATCTTATCCCATCCCATTTAATCTCATTCAATCTCATCCCGTTTCATCCCATCTTGTCCCATCCCATACAATCTCATCCTATTACATCCTATTCTATCCCTCCCATTATATCTAATCCCATCATATCCTGTCCGATTCCATCCCATATCTTTATAAAGCATCCCATTATATTTCTCCTATCCTGTTCCATCCCATCATGTCCCATCCCATTATATTCAATCCTATCCCTGCCACTCCATCCCATTTAATTCCATACAGTCCCATCCGATCCAACTCCATCCCATAATATCTCATCATATCCCTCCCATTCTATCCCATTCCATCATATCCTAGCTAATCCTATCTGATCCCATCCCATTTTATCACATTCTATCTCTCACATTATGTCCTATCTCGATCCATCCCACCCATCCCATCCAATCTCATTAAATCTCGTCCCATCCAATCCCATCCCATATTATCATATCCCATCCGATCCCATCCCATTCCGATCTCATCCCATCCTAACCCTGTCATTCTATCCCGCCACATCTTATCCTATCTAATCCCATCCGATCCCATCCCATTCTATCCCATCTGATACCATCCCATCCCATCTAATCTCACTCAATCTCATCCCGTTCCATCCCATCTTGACCCATTACATCATTTCCATCCCATCCTATTTATTATATTGCACCCTATACGTCCTATTCCAGCCAATCTGTTCCATACTATCTTGTCTCATTCCATACAATCTCATCCTATCACATCCTATTCTATCCCTCCCATTATATCTAATCCCATCATATCCTATCCGATTCCATCCCATATCTTCATAAACCATCCCATTATATTTCTCCCATCCTGTTCCATCCCATCATGTCCAACCCTATCCCTTCTATTCTATGTTATTAAATCCCATACAAACCTATCTTATATAATCCCATCCCATAATATCTCATCATATCCCTCCCATCCTATCCCATTCCATCATATCCTATCTAATCCTATCTGATCATATCCCATTTCATCACATTCTATCCCTCTCATTATGTCCTATCCCGTCCTATAATGCCCTATCCCATCCATCATATCCAATCTCATCCTATCCTATCCCCTCCAAGCTGACTCTATCCCATCCCATTTTATCCCAAACAATCTGATCCCATCCCTTCCTCCAACTTTTCCTACTATTCTTTTTCCGGGGCTACGAATCCCCGAAAAAAATTTAACAAAGTACCCAAACTTCCCAAACCCAAACCCCAACTTCTTGATTAGACTAGCAAAAAAATGAATTCACATGAATTATAAATATTATAAATATTAGTATATATTATAAATGCAGTTTAAGGTACGTACTAAATTTCACAATTCCCTGCCTTTTCCAGGTCTTTCCAATCTTGCGGGTCTTTCTTATGATATTAACTAGTGGCATTAAAAACCAGACCAATTTTAAAATGTCTCTATTTAATTAAAAAAATAATTTTTTTTTTTGGGTATTTCTTTAATCTTTTAATTTTTTTTCTTTAATTCTTTTTGCATTCATACATGAACAATACGGTGGTCCAAGAAACGCTTTCCGAGCTACCGGACAAGACACCCCCCCAAAAGTTTCCATTTCCGGAGAAAAAAAATCCCCTAATTTTTTTTTTACATTTTTAAAGCAAATGTAAATTATTTAAACAATTATTTATTTCACAAAAATGTAAAAAATTAATTACTATTTTCTTATTAAAATGTATTTTTTTTGTTTCTGTTTGGAGTAGTACATTTTTCAAAAAACATTATGTAATTATTTAAATAATTATTTAATGTCTATTTTCAAACTTTCTCAAAATTGAGCCAGAGATATCAACTTTCTTTTTAAATCAGTAACCTAGGCTACGTTTTGTTGAATAATTACACAATTTTGATACATTTCTGTAATGTTTAATAAATTTCTATTTTTTTAAGCAATCTTTATTTGTTCAAGCAGTTTTTTCGATAGCTGAAAGTATGAAATAATATAAAACACATACAATTATGCTTCGGACTGCATAGTGTATAGAAAGAATACATTTGTCACTTTTTAATTGTTTAAACAACTACAATTTGTTTAAATAACTACTTTTCTAAAAATACTTTTAAAATCGTAAGTAATTGTATGTCTTCTATTTCATTTCATTTTTTTACTTATCTCTGGCTCGAATTTTATAAATTTGAAAATGAACAATAACTAATTGTTTAAAAAATCACAAAATATTTTAATTTCGAAAAAAGGTTTTGCGACGCATTTTTGGACCGCCCTAATGAACAAAGATTGAAAAGTAAGGATAGGGAATGGGAATTCGAGGATTTAAAATTCATCTCAGAAATAAAAAGATATAATTTTTTTTAATTCAGCAATGTATTTATATATTTATATATTTATCTGCAGGTAGGTACGTATAAATTATTGACAATTTAATGCTTATATGTACAGTACTATTAAAATCACTAGTTTTTGTTTGAAAAATTGTATTTTCCCATGTTCACTGGTAGCGTTGCTTTTCAACAAATTCGAATGGGTATTTGCTTCGATAAAAATATATCTACATTATACATGCTACGTTGCACAGATGTTAGAGAAAAATGACTTTTTTTGGATCGCACGTAAAAAAATAAGCTATTTTTTAACTTACTGTTGAATAATATTTACAATTCGTTTGTGACCAATTAAGCATACCTAGTCAGCAAGCACTCTCCTAATATTATAACATCATTATGTACACCATTACGTTAAATAAATTAATTTGAATGCATTCTCTCTTTCCGCAGATCCTTGCATTTTACATATTTACGAATAATTAGATATGTACAAAGACGCCTTGAATATTCACTATTCGAAACGATTCGATTAGACCTACATTAGATACTACATTTAATACGCTTTGCCGTTCAGTCTTTAGTACTAGTACTAGTACTAGTACTAGTACGTAATAAATAATTATTTATTTAGCATAATACTGGGCATTGTTGGAGGCTGAGTTGACGTCCGAAACTCTACTCCCTATGAGTAAACGACTGTACACCGCAAACTTGCAGTCTACACTTTTCAATTTTGATACACTTTTGACTTAAATAGAGAAGAAAATTTAACCTGAATACCGATAAAAGCGTTCGAATTCGCTATTCGTCAGCTTTTTAGACTGCTTGGGGGCGAGGCTATTCACCAATTTTTCTCTGACTGGGTTCACTCTTCCCTCGAGAATTTCTTCGAGCTAAGTATAACATTCAAGGAGGAGGTCAATTGATTTTACAAACAGTGGACTGCGAACTTGGCCGGCACACTGCGAAGCTGCAGCCTAAACTTTCAATACACTTTTAAAAGACTTAAATGACTCAAAATGATTCTACAAACAAGTGTGTATCATTTTCTTGATCGCACAAACGTCACATTTAACTTCACAGCACCAGTGGAATACACAATTACATCTGCCTATAACAATGATTTCTTGAGACTTGTAGCCCCTTCCACAACACATCAAGTCACAACCGTCAACACCAATGCTGGTGTCGTTGCACTGTCTGCCATGAGTACCCAAAATTCCGAGTTTCGTATTTTTTTCACAGAAGGGTGGTGACGGCTCCAAATAAACTAGATCTTTTTGTCCCGGCGGTTTGTGTTCGGGATTATACGGTTTTAACTGGAAGTTATAGCGATGCTTTCTTCCTAAACCATCCCTACGACTGTGCACGGAATTGCTGGCTGAATTGCTCATTATGGCGTTACTGGAATCTCGAAGTCGGTCTGAATTGCTGACGAGAACTCTTGACGCACCGTCAAAACGATCCTTCAGATTATCACCCACTAGTCTCAAATTTGGTAACCTCATCCAACAGGTTTTGACTGTACAGGAACCGGACATGCCGTGGCATTTACACTCTTGATGCATTCCGGCTGAGACATGCTGTAACAGAAATAAATACGGAAAGTTAGAAATTGGTAATAATAAGTAACAGACAGAGAATGAAATATTTAATTTACTCTTCATTAACAGCAAAATCATTCGAAAGAACTTTGAAATTATTAGAAACGACATCGGAACGATTAGAAAGGTGTTCGGATTTAGAACGAAAACATTTAGAATGATTATCCTGATTGACGTTAGATGAAAAACTTTAATAGAATCAGAATTATACAGGCATGATAGCTTGATTGGAGATTTTTTAGCTGAGATTTGAAATTAATTCTAATCCACCAACGAATTCAAATGGAATCTGAACAGTTGATTCAGAATGATGAGGATTCGTTTGGATACACTCTAGATTGACAACCGAATCATTTTCAATGATTGCAGATTGATGACCGCATCAAATTTATTTAACTCCAAAAACAAAGTCGTACACGGCCCAATCTTTAAATTGCAGATAGTTTTGGTGGCATTAGAATGATAACGAATAATTAGGAATACTTTAAATAATAAATGATAATCTTACCGCTCTTCCAGCTTCATTGTTGTGTAGATTCATCTTCTCGCGGAGATTTCGCCCCCGTTCACCGGTGTCGACGAATTCTCTGGAGAACTTGAATCCGTAACCAATGTTGTCTGAACATCCTCCCCATTCCCAATCGCGAATAGCGGAGGATACCCTTGACTGGTGAGTGTAATCACAAGAACAGGATTGTATGCTACCCTCACTACATGCTCTTGCGATACTGTGAGTTACCGCAGCACTAGTGATGGCATAAATGAAGGCCGTCTCACGACATCCTGAAAAAGAGAAAAAGAAATCGATTAATTGACAAGCCAACTCTTTTTTACTTTTTACAAAATAATAATCTATCTCCATTAAGAAAATGCAAGACAAGGATACATCTCAAACTGCTGTTCAATCATTTAACTTCAAATTAGCGGCTCTTAATTTATTTTTTTGAATATTTTTGTAATTTGATCAAGATAAAATGACTTGCCACACATTGATGGCTATCGTTTTTTTATATGATAAAAGTGTTGACTATTTATGAGGATAATCCTTGGACATTGGAGAATTCCAAAACCCCAAAAGAAAAGGCATTGAATTGAATTACTCTAAAATGATTATAGGCGGTAGCCTTGTTTAAAAATAAAACAAGAATCCAATACCAGAGGTTGGAGACAAATAATAATTGAAGATTATTCAGCCGTCCGTGCGGGTTTACTGGTGTTAGTTTAAGCTATTATTTTAATCTTTTTTTCCGCTATCTGGTATCTTCATTATACGTCGAGCGCTGGGTTACAAAGGTGCCGGTAGGCACCTGCACCTTATGCAGATAAAATTCGGAGCGCTTAGGTCAGTGAGGTGCAGGTTAAGGTCACCGTCCCACTCTCTTTCGTTCACCTGCGAGCCTGGAGCAGGTAGTTCTACATCTACCTGCGATTGAGACATTCTCCTCTGACATCACCTCCCACGCGACCAGACCACCGTCAAAGTTTTGTCAACTAATAGCCGCCTCCATTATACTCAAACCGTTTGACACAAGTAATTACACTCTTCGGGACGATAAATGAATAAATAAATAAATTATTGTCAATCACATCAACTACCGTCGGGAATTATCTACACGGATGGAGCGAGCGGTACTTAAAATCACTGATGACTTTGAAACGTGATAACTCGTTTGGAAATTAAGCGATAGACTTTTTTTTTTAAAGGGGTTATAAAGCCGGAGAAATTTCGCGTCGAATGACCCTTGGTAAAGATATTTTGGATAAAAATCTTGACAGGTTTTCGAGGTATGATTAAAAATGTCCAAGCGTGCCTGTGTCGATCGTACAGAATTTCTCGGATTTTGTACCTCAATTCAAATCGTGTCATAAATTAGGGAACACGTGGCAAAAATCTAGAATTTAGAGGACGCATTCTTTGAAGTATTATCTATAATTTGAGAGTTTGAGAAATAAAAATGCAACAATAATCTTGGAACGAAGGTAGAAACAAATTAAAAAAATTCCCTGTTTTCCCAGGCTAATTCCAGGTCTGCAGTGTAAGTGATTTTGAACACTAATTCGTCTTGTTCCCTTGTCATATCTTCATCATTATCATAATCACCATCATCATCATCATTATCAAGAGGTTTACTATTTTCATTTTACATTTGACTTTTTCATTTTTGGGACACCTGGCTTATTGAGATCTTAGTCATCATCATCGTCGTCATTATCACGAGGTTTTTATTAACCTATTGTGAGGATACCTACTCGAATAACCAGTTACTTTTTCCCTCAAGACATATTACAAATTACAGGAAGCACCTTTTATCTGCGACTACATCGTTCCCACCACGAAAAGAACGACGCCTAGCATATAAATGATCTTTTTAGTCTTATGCTGACCAACTGACCACACACTATATCATTACTAGAAAGAAGCAAGTGAAACTGTGACAGGTTCAATTATGTAACCACCTATTCGCTTTTCATTTCTCGCTTTTCACTTTTTATAAATAATATTTCAAATTACTCCATACAAATGAAGCATCTAAGTACAGTAGATCCTCGCTTATCCGAGATATTGTGAACTATTTTTGTTTCAACCTCGGATGATCGCAAACTCGAATAAAAGCGGGCTCGGATAACCCAGGTTCTACTCTACTCAGTTTTTGACCATCTTCATTGCCCGATGTTTTCCGATATTTTTCTTCTTGATTTTGTCTTCCACTTTGAGAATGAAACCTCAACTAAAGCACTTGGGAATAAATTAAAATGTAGCCTAGTGTCGTTTTGCGTTTTCGCTCTTTGCTTTCAAATTTCAGAGAAATCCGAGGCACGCTCGATCGTACCTGCTCTTTCGTCACGGCAGTCCGTGATGATGACAAATAATATCTGGAACCAGTCAAATTTAAAATTTTAAGGTATGGCCCGTGAGAGATAACAGGGCGTAGCGGCGTAAATCTCGAAGCCTTCTTGTCACCTTATTGGGTAAACCGGAACGGGAATTTTCGTCTCGCCTCGTCACCATCGACTTTTGGCCTAACCAGTGCTCTTTCAGGGATTAAAGAAAACGATAGCTCGACACTCGGACCATTCTTCTTTCTTTTCTTGTCTAGTTGTCTTTTATAGTTCATACCCTGACTTAACTGCTCTATCATGGATCTGATTTTCAAGAAAAGAAAGAAGACCTACCGTACAGTGTGCTACCGTCAAAAGATCATCTTGTGACGAATGCGGACCTCGGCTCGCAATTCGATGCGGTCGGTCCCCTCTCTCTGACAGAGTGAATCCTTCAGAAAGATTCCAGCCTCTGATTTCTTATTTTCATGCGTTTCCCAATCCATGTCGAGATATTTTAACCAGTTAACTATATTCATTTCTAGCCATGTCTGATAATCTAATTGGAGGGCTGTTAGAAAACTACGTCACGCTATTTTCCAAACCTTTTGAACCCTTCCCCTTCTTCGTCACAGATCATACGATTATGCGCAGGTGAATTTTCAAACAAATGGGGGAATTTTCCACAACAGCAAAATTAATTATGAACTGAATGGTAGAATTTTTAACAAAAAGATGAATTTTAAACGGAACAGCTGAATTTTGAATGAATTAGTTAAATTTTCAAAAAAATAGTCAAATTAAACATAAGGTATTTTTTTATCTAAATAGACAATTTTTTTAACAAAATAGATCAACTTTCAAAAAAACTGTTGAATTTTTTAACAAATTAATTTTTTACACAACGGTTACATTTTTAACCAAAAACTTAATTTCCTTGAAAAAAATTGAATTATCAAACAGAAAAAAAATTTCAGTCCATAGAAAAAAATATTGCACCCAAATTGTAGAAGTTTCAAACCAAAAAGACGTGACTGAAAACAGTTGAATTTTCAAAACGCAAATATTAATTTTCAATTAAAACAGTGGAATGTGTAAGATACAAAGACAATTTTTTTATAAACCAATTGAATTTTTAATTTGAAAATATAACCAAATTGTTCGAGCTTTTAAACAGAAAAGTCGAATTCCCCAGAAAACAGGCTTATTAAGAAAAGAGTAATTTTAAGCTAGGAAAGATGAATTTTCAACGGAAAAGTTAGTTTTGAAACAAATAGTTGAATTTTCTACAAAAATAATCAAATTTTCAACACAAAAAGACCAATTTTCAGCAAAACAAAACAAAAATTTTAACAGCAGTTCAACTTTTAACGAAATAATTGAATTTTCCACCAAGCAGATGAATTCTCAATTCTCAGTTTTTTAAAGAAAGTTAACACTAACCAAAAAATAGTCGAAGTAGTTATTATTGCGTTCAATGTATTCAGTTCGGGCAAAATAGTTTCTTTTTAAAAAGTGGATAAAGAGGGTGAAGTATATATTTAGATGCTTTACTTGTAAAATAAAATCACTAATTTTCATTTTTCTCAAGCATTTCAAAAAATCGTTATTCACATTTACAGTTTCCATCCGTGATGTCGCGTTGTCAAAAGGAATGTTAAAGCCCCCTCCCCCCTGTCGGTGTCTCGTACTTTTTGAACGGCCCACATACTTTACATTGCATGTATTGGTGAGAAAAAGTCAGAGAAACGAGTCCCAATAACTCGGTATATTTGCGCTCATTTCTCATTCTTGGGACAATAAATAGTTTGGCTTTATCAGAGTGTTCAAACAGGCAAACATCGTGGCTGGAAATTCCAAACGAGTGCCGGACCGGCACTTGTCAACAGGTGTTTCAAAGGTACGTTTTATGTCATGCGACACTTATCGGCCGGTACCTAAAGACTAAAGACTTAGCGAACACATGACAGGTCTATTAATAACCTCAGAGCTATATAGCTCTTATCGCGCTAAAATTTCACGACTCACGCTCAACCATTCTGTCTTAATTAGCGCGGGTTTGCACATTTAATGACAGATATGGATGTTCATCAGCCATGATCCATGCCTTATCTAAACTCAGATCTCTCCGGCTAGCGTCATTCATTTTTAGCCTTTATACAACTTTAACTGGATTTGATCATCACCAGATTTGTGCCAATCCTGTTCGTAATACTGTTCCTTAAACTTCTTTTTTCAGATCTTAGAGATCGACGCAAACTTTGCAACCCTGGTTAGAATGACAATATTCATCCTAGCAGAGAGACAAGAAGGAAAATACGCCGCTTCAACTAAAACATTTACCTATCTTTGGTAAATACTTCTTCTCCATCGAATTGAGTTGCATTCGAAAAAAGTTTTTGGAAATGTTAAGAGTCCATTTGGACCGAAATATTGCACATAACGTCTTTTGGCGATACATCAGATTAGCCGTATTAATAAAACTAGGGTTTGCTCATTGGATGCTACAAGTTTGGTATACGTAAGTCAACTCTATTCCCGGTATTTTAATATTAAAGAATCCTTGTCATTCCAAATAGATTTTGTTTAACAAGAGCCAAATGTTGATTTGAGAAAGGAAAATTTGTCATCTTATTTTCAACAAGACATGCGAAACACTTACATTTGCTACACTCAATATTTTGTATTACATCCTCATCGTAAAAAGCCTTGATGAAACCAAACCAAGCCTGCAAGACATCCATGAACATGCACTGTCATTTCTCGACATTTTCTGTTTGCAGCCAAATTAAATTCACTTCCCTATACTCTATATGCGTCCAAATAGTCAGGTTGCATCTCGGTGAGTCAAAGTGAAAAGGACCCAACTCGTGGAGGCCAAATGAAAAAGTCCCAACTCGCGGTAACAAAATCAGAAGGTGCTAACAACTCTCGAAGCTTCAAAATCCCACAAAAGTTTTATAGGGAATATCAGCAAACTCAACTCTGTTGTACCTTTTATATATCTCCACAAATTAAAACCTTTTAATTTGGATTCTCTGAGATGTAGCCTTGTCACTTTCACACGTCAAACTTTATATTCTTTAAAAAAAATTAAAGGCTTTTTTGTTTCGTGGAATAGAATAGTTTCACAATGGATGTACCGATAAGTAGTTGTATTGCACGTTCTTTAAATAACGTTATTGTCATCATGTCAAGTGACTAAGGTTTGTACAGGTATTACTTATCGATGACAGATATAATGCGTCAAAATATAAATTTGATTATCTCATAAACGTCGTAAAAGAATCGACTTCAAACTGCTTCTAGAACAATGATAAAAACGTGGAGAAAACTTTAAAAGTTTCAAAATGCCACAATGGTTATATTGGGAACACCAGTGCCCACACTCTTGCACTCTTTCATTTGGTCTTCACCGGTTAGCATCTTTTCATTCAGTTTCTCCGAGATGCAACCTTCTCCTTTAAACACATGAAACCTAAAACTTTGTATAGAAAAATAATAAGAGCATATTCATGGTTCTTGAAATGAAAAATCTTGACAATGAGTGCAACGGTAAACAGCTGGATGGTCACGTCCTTTAAATAACGTGACTGTCAGTGCATGAAGTACACAGAAATGCAGAAAAGGTTGTAGTTATGTTAAATTAATTAGTTTGTTTTATCTATCTTCTGGCCAAGGCAGATTTGTGAATACGAAACAATGGATGTGGCGGTAAGTGGTTGGATTGTCAGCACGTTCTTTAAATAAGGTGATTGTCACCACGTCAAGATCCATAAGACTCTTGGCTCTTGGCTCTTGTTTCTTCCTTCCTTCCTTCCTTTGTAAATACAAGAGCAAACCGAGTGAGTGAGCGAGCGCGGCTTGACTTTTCACTTTTCAACTGCTCTGTAGTCGGGACGAGTAGCCTCGAGTTTGTTGCCGCGCGAGATCGCCCTAAGCGACATCGCGACGCAACTTTACGAGAGACATTTGCGTCAAGCTGAAATTTCATCAAGATAAAATCGCCGGAAATTATTGCTACCGCCACGCCGTACTTGAAATGCCTAGGTGACTATAGGACTGACTCAGTATTTTGGATTTTCGCGGATTTGGGCATCGTGCGAACATTCGTGAGTTTTGTCTCACTTTAAATTAGCTATAACTATAGAGCAAGATGTAAAGAGATCAACTCAATTTTTCCCCATTACAATTTCTTTTACTTTAATTTAATTTTTAATTTTTTTTTATTTCATGTTCAATAAAAATAACTTTTTCCTTAACTCCCATCAACACTTTTAGATGATATGTAAATGACCCACTAACCCAGTCATTGAACATTCAACTTTTTTCATTAAGAAGTCTCCTTCTTGATTTGAAAATTGAGTATTATTAATATGAATTATAACTGAACTCTTCTTATGTGATAATAAAATACAAATATTCTCTTCTGAAAACTTGTTTTTTTATCTGATATGGGAGAGATCGTAATAGAATATGTCCACAGTTCTTGTGATATACCTAGTACAGGTACAAATGTAACTAATAAAAAAAAGTTCATTCTATAACACATACTTTCTTGACATGATTCTTGTATAAAACGCGAATGCTTTGATTTCTCTTGAAGTCTGTGAATTTTTGTAATTCTTCGACCTGGAATTTTTTAATTTCAAGCCCTGGATTCTTTTTATTAATAAGTCCAAATCTGGGTAGAACTTACGCTATAACTCTATACTAATAATAATTCAAAAATACAAAATATTTACTTCTTAAAACTTGTTTTTTTCCCCCTATTTGATATGGAACAGGTCGTAATGGAATCTGTCTCGAGTTCTTGTAGTACAGGTACGAATGTAAGTAATAAGAAAAAAAGTGTATTATACAATACATACTTTCTTGACATGATTCTTGTATAAATATGTCTCTCTTATGGAAAAAAAGAGACAGATTCAATACGGAAAATAAACTCGTTACCATTTCTAATCACGTCTTCATTAAATGATTAAAGAAAGCATTCAGGATTGTAGTAGGGTATATGTGCGTTCCAAATATTTGTGCTTGAACCGTAACCAATATAATCGGCCGTTTATAGAATAAATTCAATCAATACCCGTCCTGTCCTGTCCGCATGTAGAAGACTTGTCTTATAAGGGACTTGTCTGGTTTTTATCGTGGTGTTACGTCGCCGTAAATCGCCGTCTATGATGGGCTACATGTGTCGACGGCACGCCAGTTTCTTACGAAAACGTGATCCGCAATTCAAGTCTGCTCAATGCTCAATCCTCAATGCTCATCGTGATTTTTACATCTTGTTTCCTTGCTTGCCTCCTCGCTTCCCCAAGTTTCACCATTTTTATTTTATTTTTTTATTTTCTCTCATATATGGTCCGCTTACTTGTCAAAAACAACTTCAACTGATTTTCCTGATTATCTCTAGTGTAGGTCACTTATTGTGTCTCGCGATCAGAAAAATATTTGGCTTTTCACCAGATTTAAACATTTATTCACAGACTATTTTGAATGTCTAAAATCAGTCAGTGGTGTCGAAATCTTTTCGAAGTGGCTAAAATAAATATCAAATGAGATCAACTCGATGCTAAATCTTGTGAATGACAAATATTTTTAATTGAGATAAACCCTGTCAAGTATCGCGTAGTCTTTTTTTTTCTTCGATACTAAGTGGCCATATGGGGACGCTACACATAACAGGGAGCCGGAACCAGGCGAAAAAAAGCTCGGTTTACAATCGCGAAGACGAGATCTAAAAGAGCCGCAGGGGAGCCCGAGCGAGTACGAGAAGGTCCATTATCGGGTTGCAAAACATACATCTGGCCGGTGCCGGGCGCGTGCCCAGGGCCCTTCAACCAATGGCACGCCCCTTCATCCCCAACCCTCTTCGAGTCTTCGTTCATTTGCTGCTTTTTTTTCTCTTTTTCCATTTTTCTCCTCTCCCGTTGACACGGGTACTAGAACTAGACGGGAGTCGGGGGTCAAATCTAATGTGTGTAATATTAAACGAATGAATAAAAATCCGAATCGTTTAATTGACCACAAAGTTAGGCAAAATAAATTACAATTATTATAAGATAAACTGTGCTAAATAATCGTAAGAGGGGGCAGGATTTGAACCGCGCGCTTTACGCTCGTCTACTTTGGGTCCTGACACTTCGTGCACGGTTTAGTAATTAATTTATTATATCGAAATTGAAAGACACCTTCTCATTACGATAATCTCCGTCGAGTTTTGGATTTATTCCTATAATTTACACTATTATTCTTGTAAAAGAAATGGACGACACAGGATTTGAAGTTTGCACTTGGCGCTCGGCTGTGCTTTCCGCCCGTGAACATTACGCTCGACTACAAAAGTTTCGAAATCTCAATTTTTAAGAAAATTGTGAAATACAGTTTGATTTTAAATTAAAACAATATACTCTTTACGATCATCGCGCTCGTCTTTTTGCATGTATTTCTCGAAAGCTTGAGCATACCAGGGACTGGGGCGCGTAGTATTTCAACCTCGCGCTTCACGCACGGCTACTTTCGGTTCTCACACTTCGTGCTCAATTTACTTTACAGTGAAATTTTTCGCATGAATTTCCACAATTCTCTAATCAATTATGCAAATATTAGTGTAAAATTAAATATCAGATCAGAAAGATTGCGTCCTGTGAATATTAAATTTGTGCTACGATCTTCCCAGTTGGTCACACGAGTTCAAGTACAAAATCCGAGAAATTATTAAGTTTTTTTGAGAACTTTCCAAGTCATGGATTGGGTTATACAGTACAATAAAAAAAACCTCAAACGGGTTGACAGCTAATAAGGGAATGTTGTTCGGAAATCAATCACCGTCCAGTAAGTGTACCTACTTAAATTAAAATTATTGGGAAAGCTAATGATGCGGTAGGTCTATATGTATGGGAAGGTTCATGTCCTTGCCGTAAAGAACGATAAGTTGGACTCGTTTCACGTGCGACAAAAACATCCCATTGTTCGCAGTATAAATAAGGACCGGTTGCCGGTGGTATCTTTGATTTAGATTTACGGACGAGGAGTTGGACAAGCGAGGGTCGCGAACCAAGCCGTTAAATGTGCAAATGGTGAATCTATCGTCTTGCTGACAAGACAGTACTTCCGACGACATAACCGTTTTGCTCTTTCCTTTTATTTGATTGAGCATCAACGTATTTTTAAAATTGACGGACACAAACGACATTCGAGATTTATTTTCTCGCATTTTCTACCTCGACTTCAACTCGTGATATAACCTTGGAGATGTGCAGAAAAAATCTCAAATTTACAGAAATCAATCTCTAAAATCTGATCTTCAATTTGAGTCTTGGAAATTTAAAATACCTTTACGGGTTCCTGAGTTACGAGTAAAAATGTTTAAGCAAATACTGGCCGAGCGCAGCATACGCGACGCAACGCTTCCACATTTTTAAGTCATAACTCAAGAACCCGTGAAGATTTTTGAAGACTTCTCAGCTGAAATTAAAGACAAGTTTCTAAAGATCAAATTTTTGCAATTTCAGATTTTTTCTAAGACGAATTTTTTTTCACAACGAGTTGAAGTCGAGCTATAAAATTCGAGAAATTCTTTAACTAAAAAAAACTCTTAACGCGATAACTTCTTATCTAAAAGTCAAAAATATTTTGATGAGGGGTCATTCGACGCGAAATTTTACAAGCTATCTAACCCTTTTTTTGAAAAATATCTCGCCTAATTTGAGACCGAGTTATCGCGTCTCAATTACATCCGTTATTCTTGTCGACCTAACCGGTATGTTTCCATGCAGGATTATGATATAAAAAAGTATTTAAATGTAATAATACTGGATTAGCAGATGGTTTAGGGTCCTGGCGATATTTGAAAAGCTTTTGAAATGTTATCTTACCTCGATCAACGATTTTGCCGAAGAGATTCTTCCCCCTAAGAAAGTTCTTAGTCGAGCAGTTCCACCGTCGGTTACGAAATTGATGCTGGCATTCGACGATGGCTTGTTTAGCACCCCTCTTAACTGCACTGAGAATCCCCGGATTTTCTCTTGCAAGTCGTCTCTGCTTTCTCCTGAGGGTTGAGTAAACTGCAGGCTCAATATGCAGAGAGGTTGGTGACATTGGCAGCAGATTATTTGGTTCCCCAGCTTTCGCGATGCCCCTGAAAATCAATCAATTATTATTTATTTTGCAAGAAAAGTTTCTCTTTTACACATTTTTGCGGATTATCCATAATTAATAATAATTGCTAATAATTGTTAATATTGATTTTAATCGTGAAATGTGAAAAAATGTGTCTAGAACCGTTGGGACTCGAACCCAGGTCTTCAGATTGAGGGTCCCGGTAGCCTAGTGGGTAAGAGCACCATACCGGCAATCTGAAGACATGGGTTCGAATCCCAGCGAAGCTAGAGAGACATTTTTTCAGAATTAATGATTAAAAATCAATATTTAAAATAACATTGATCCAAGGCATGCAGATCAAGCATTTAGATAAAGTTTTTTTATTTTAATTGTTATAAACAAATGAATGAATTTAGCTCGTATCTGCTACATTTTCAGGATTTAAAATTCATTACTTAAATATATTTTAATAATAAAATGTGTAAAATTATTGTTTTATTCCAATGGAATAGCAAATAACAATAACAATTAATAGTTTAAACAATTTTAATAAACAATTTGACTTATTTAACGTTCATCCAAAAAATAAAAAATTCTTATGAATTTTGTAATGTTAACCAAAAAGTTAATTTTCATCAAAGTTGTTCCTTTTCAACTAAATTGTTCAATTTTCTACCCAGAAAGAAAAATATTTAAAAAACAGTATAACATTTAACCAAAAATATGACTTTTAGCAAAATTGTGAAATTTTTAACCAAAAAGATATCTTTTTTATCGCAAAGATAAATTTTTACCACAAAAGACAAATTTTCAAAAAAATGCAGGTATTTTACACCAAACAGTTGAATTAACAAGTAAAAAAGATAAATATTGAACCAAAAATGGAATATTTTAAAGTTTCAGTCGAAAAAATGAATTTAAAATTGAAAAAAAAAACAATTTTCAACCAAAAATAAAAAAGTTTAATTTTCAGTAAAACAAATAATTGACAGAAAAACATGAATTTTTAACAAATTAGTTAAGTTTTTAACTAAATAAATTAATTTTTAACTAAAATGATAAATTTTTAACCCAAACGGATGATTTTTGCACAAAATTGTGGATTTTTACGACAATAGTCGAGTTTTTGAACATATAGTTGAGTTTTCAATCAAAATTATAAATTTTTAACTTTAACTATTAGTTTTCTACAAATAAGACAAATTTTTAATAAAATAAACGAATTTTGAACTAAAATAATAAAAAAGTGAATTTTTGAAAAAGTAGTTCAACTTTCAACCAAATGGTTAAAACAAAAAAAATAATTTCAAATAAATAGCTTGAATTTTCAAACAATTTAAATTTTTTACTCAATAAAGAAAAATAAAACAATTAATTTTGTGAAAAAAAAGAATTTCAAGTAAAAATATTGCATTTTCAACCAAAGAGGATAAATTTTCTGCAAAAATTAACGAATTTAAAACAAAAATAGTTAACTCTTCAACCAAAAATATAAATTTTCAACCTAATTATGAATTCTGAAAACATTGTACAACTTTGAGCCGAATAATTAAATGTTCAACCAAAATAGATTTTAAATTTGAATTCAAAACTGCCAAATTTAACCAAAAAGAAGTATTTTTGACAAAATAGTACTATTTTGCAAA
This sequence comes from Druon quercuslanigerum, assembly GCA_010014905.2. NCBI lineage: Eukaryota > Metazoa > Arthropoda > Insecta > Hymenoptera > Cynipidae > Druon > Druon quercuslanigerum. The sequence continues at coordinate 2,354,224 of JAAAKG020000031.1, forward strand.
GAAAGATTTTTCATTATAAAAAAATGCCACTTAATTTGTAAAATAATAATCTGAAGAGACTGGTTTCATACCGACTATAATTAAATAAATAAATGAAAATTACGAATTTGCAACCCAATAATAACACAATTAACTAATAACAAAATAGTAGACTTTGTACTAAAAATTTTTTATTTATCTTATCGGGTTAAATAAATTTAGTTCGTATTCAAGTGGCAAACTCAGAATAAGGGGAAAAAACTAGAAGAGCCGAGTGAAAGACTTCAAAGCCTAGAAAAAATATATATGAATTTTGATCATTTATAAATTAATTAATAACACTTTAAATGAACATTAAACTAACTGGTTATAAATTAAAAAATATTAATTTAGAAAAAAATGTTGTTTAGAAGATTTAGATTAATTATTATCACTTATTTTAGGCCCCGAATAAATGATAAAATTGACATTATCTCTGGTTGAAGCAATTTTGTTAAGGTTCCACTTTGACAGGGAGTGGTTAAAAAATAAAAATAAAAAATATAAAAGTACAATGTTTGAAATTTGCTCTCGTAAAGCACTTCATTAACGCCCCAGTCGTTGGAAAAAAACGCCCTTAGACATTCGTGCATCTGTTCATGATTGTTCAATGTGACCCTCTAAATCTGACGCATAAGGCTAAACTACTTCAGTCTCTTCGAGTGCAGACACCCCCAAGAAAGTATCCATCCGCGCGGATGAACTTAAGTGCTTCTTCTTTGGTTACGTACTTATAGCTCTTTCCTTCCTGCCTTCCTGTTCAACCTTAATTTTAATTTTAACTTTCTCCAGTTTACCACATTTTAGACTAAACGCGAGAAAATGTTTTTTTTTTAATTCTGGCATCACTCAAAAAAGTCTAACTTTCATTCATTTGAATTGGCTCTTTCCTTTTTCCCTAATAATTGCCATTTGGACGTCATTTCCATATTTTGCGAATAGAGAGTAGAGAAAATGGGAAATTTACAGTATATCATCTCTGAAATCTTTTCTTTAATTTGAGCTCAAAAATATTTTAAAATCTTTACGGGTTTTTGAGTTATGACTAAAAATGTGTAATTGGTGCGTCTGCGCATGTTGCGCTTGGCCAGCATTGCTTGGAAATTTTTAGTAATAGCTCAGGAACCCGTAAGTATTTTTTAATTCTTCTCGACTTAAATTAAAGAAAATATTTTAGAGATTGAGTCCTCTAAATTTGAGATTTTTACCACAGTTTTCCTAGGTTATATCACGAAATGAATTCGAGGTACAAAATGTGATAAAATCCATTTAGAAATTCAAAATATTTCAGATAATTTCCAAGATTTTTAACTATTTATAGGGAATGCGTCAGATTTAGCGAAAAATGTTACATAATTTATAATCGGCCCCTAATTTTCAGACAGAAAGTTCATTGTCTCTTAAAGAAGAAATTATGGTTTTTGGCTTGAATAGCAATTTGGTATTGAAATACTTTCATTACGGCTGCTATAGATCGGGATGGAAAATGAAAGATGAAAAATAAAATAAATAAGAATGATGGATCAATTTGATTGCGATGAAATAACGAACTGCTCTTCCGTTTTAAGTATAAATCGAGAGAAGATATTATCTTTCGTTGAGGCAGTCGCATGAGCTTTTAATCGTACGTGTTCTACATCCGTCAACACTCTTCTTGTTAATTATCAGAACTAGAGTGTCGAAAAAAACTCTTTACAGTAGTGTACAAGATAAGAATATTTTCTATTTTTACGTAATAAAATTCATTTTAAAAAACCAAAATCATACGAAACAATTGAGATCATAATTTATAATAAAGGTATAATATTTGTAACAACTATTTATTCTTGCCGTTAAGTGTATAAAGTGATTTTACAAACTTAGGTCACGTTTTTTGAAAAAAAAAATGTTTAACTGAAAGTGTAACTCTTCCATTTCTTATAGAAAATTGATATTTTTAATTAAGAAATTATCTTTTCGGTTTGAAAATATAACTATGTGGTTCAAAATTCCTATATAATTCTTGGTTAAGAATTCTTCTGTTTTGGGTAAAAATGCAAATTTTTCATTGCAAATTTATATTTTTTATATAAAATTGCTTTTTTATATTAAAAATTGAACTATTTGGTTGGAAATTCAACAATTCGGTTAACAATTCATTTTTTTTAATATTTTTTTTAGTAAAAAATTAAACTTCTTGGTTGGAAAATTATCCGTTTTTGTTAAAAATGTATCTATTTTACTAAAAATTCATTTTTTTAAAAGATTTAATTAATTACTGAAATATCGAGTATTAAATACTTTAATAAACATTTTTTTGTTGTTTGAAAATAAAATTCTTAGTTTAAAAAGTGAACTAAATATTAAAATAATAACTTTTCTAAGTTTGAAGATTCATCATTTTAGGATCCCTTTGTTATAAATTTATTTATTTAACTTATCCAACTTATTTATATTTAAACATAACTATTCCAGTTTTAACTGAAAATTAATAATTTTGATTTTGTATCAATCTCTTGTAGTTAAACTTTTTGGTTAAAAATTCATGAATTTTATTAAAAATTCCTCTTTTATAGTAGAATTAATCCTCTTGGTTGAAAAAACTTTTGTTGACAGTTTGTGATATTTTATAGGTATATTGATCTATATTTTTCAAAATTCTTTTTTTTAGGATTAAATTTTCTAAATAAAAATGAGTTTTTTTCTTTTTTGTCTACATTTTATATTTTCGGTTGAGAATTTATATTCTTTTTTGAAAATTGATCTTTACTCCTGTTAAAAACTCAGCTGTTTGGTTAAAAATACATTTGGTTCAGTTAAATATTTAAGTATTTTATTAAAAGTTTATTTATTTTGTTAAACGTTCAACTATACTTTTTTAAGGTTACATATTTTTAATGAAACTTTAACTGTTTTTTTAAATCTACTTTTTAGATTGAAAATGTATCTTTTCTGGTAGCAAAGTTTCTTGTTTAAAAATGAAATTTATGTTGTAAATTTAACTTTTCCAGTCAAAAAAAAAAATGTTTTTGGTTGAATTTCAATCTTTGTATGAAAATTTCATTTGGCAGAAAATACATTATCGTTGTTCGAAAATTCAACTATTTAGTTTAGGCCGTCGGAAATTTAACTGTTTTGTTAAAAAAAATTCTTTTGTATTCAAGATTCATCTTTTAGGGTAGTAAAAATAATTTTTCTTAGTTGAAAAGTAACATTTCTGTTCAAAATTTAACTGGCTTCGAAAAAATTAGTCTTTTTGGAATGAAAATTGAACTATTTGTTTTAAATTTCAACTATTTTATTGAAAATTAATCTTTTAGGCTTAAAACTTCAAGTTTTTGGTTGCTACCGTGAAAATTTTTGTTTAAAGTTATTTTTTTTTTAAATTCGTCTTTTTTATTTGAGAATCCATCTCTTTTAATAGAAAATCTTTGTTAGTTGAAAATTCAACTAACTTGTTGAAAATAAATTTTATATCGACTTGAAATGATAATTTTTTCTTTTTCGATAGAGATTCAAAAATATGACTGCCAAGGTTGCGCCAGTATTATTCCCCTATTTTTGTGAAATATGACTCTCTTTCCGACTCAAGTTAAATGAACTTTACTTTCCCGAAAGTAATAGTTGACCGCACGCCCACGCTCGCAACTGAACTCACTGCAATCTTGAAAAAATTGCAAATAAATTTGAAATCCGCGTTTAGCCCGGTGGTTATCTTATAGTTTCAAGGGTCTAAAAAATCGGGCAAAATTGGTAACTTCGTCTGCGGCCAGTCCCCTATATGAATTGCATTAAAGAAAAAAGTTTCATTTACAATCTGTAATTTCTTGTTTATCGATAGAGATATTTCAATACTGGTCGCAGACAAGAGATTCAAATACATATATCACTGCCAAGATTGCCCCAGTATTATTTAATTCGACGAATCGTAGTAATGCGTATCTTTTAATCGTGTCTGTTCTGATTCTTCGTTGAGAAACAGGACAACTTGTAAATCGGTCGCAGGAAGAGCGGACGATCGGAGAAGAATCGAGTAGGTCCGTCGTTTTTTACGCTTCACCTTATTGATGCTTTATGGAGTCGTTCGATTTTTTTATGGTTCACCGCTTCGAGCATCGTCGTACTTTCATGGTACACACGACCAGAGCTACACACGCTCAATCCCTCTGGTACCTAAACATCTCTACGCGTACGGATTTTATATACATCTATACGCACACCAACACAGCTACACGCATACCAACACATCTACACGCATACCAATAACCAACACATCTATAAGCCTACCAATACTTCCATATGCACACCTTCTATGCTATACGCATACGTCTACACGCATACCAACACTTCTATAAGCATGCCAATACATCTATACGCATACCAGCACATTTCTGCAAATACCAACACATTTCTACAAGTACTAACAGACGTATAGACAGTATAGAGGCTTGCAAGGTTACAAATGTCCGCGAAATCTCTAAACTGTATAAAATCCGCCGGCACATGTTTCTGAATGTTCGTGAAACATTTCGGAATGTTCGTGAGACCTGCACATGCGCATGTGAGTACGTTCTTGTGCGATGCATTCAATAAGTAATGTCCATAAATAAATCGTGCTCTGGACCGGTTAGGATATCGGTTGTAATTTACGTTGGCTAGTGGATCTCCCGAACGGCTCTATACTTTTTTCCGTTTTTTTTGTTCACTTCTTTTGAGGGAAACCTTTTTATTTAAACTGAATAACTGATTAATATTGTTTCCATAATAGTTGAATGGATTATAAAAATCGGAAAAATATTTTGAATCTCAGAACACCGGTCGATTCGTGGGATGAAAATTCTAGGCTATTTCTACGTTTTTCCTGATAAAATTTGGTTCATTTTGAAGATCAACTTCATAATTGACGGTTTCTAGACTTTTTGCTTTGAAGCCAGATTGAATTTCAGCACAAATAAACTAAGCAATTCCTATATATTTTTATTGTAAGTAGAATTCCTGATGAAAATCTGATTAGCTTTTTATAAATTAAATTTGGTTTTTTAAACCCATAATACCTTTCAAATGAGAAAAATCATTCAAAAACGTATGCTAATTAAGAAAAATCAAAATTTCCAAGAATTTCAGATCTTTCTTGTCTTCATCGGAAATTAACATTTTTAAACAAAATTATTAACAACATTCCGAATAACATGTGTATTTCAAAAAAAAAAACTTGTGACTTTGCAAACATTGAAAATTTCTCAACAATTTACTTTTGCAAAAATTAGCATTCTCAAACAAAAAATGGGTATAATTCAAAAAAAGATTAATTTTCAACTAAGAAAATCAATTTTTTACCAGAAGGAACGAATCTTTAAAAAAAAGACCTAAATTTTTTAACAAAACTCGAAATAGTTAAATTTCCACTTTAAAAAAATGAATGTTCAACTAAGAATATTAATTTTCTACCGAAAAAAAACGTATTTCCAATCAAATAACTTTTAAGTTTGGAATAAATAATTTTTTGAAACTTAGCATTGATAGAAAATGAAAGATACACAATCAAAAAATGTAAGCAATTAATTTTGAAACTAAAATAATAGTTTTTAACAAATTCGATTTATAATTAGACAAATCTGAGATTTGTATTTTAAAAAAATTACGATATTTCAAAGATTGCCAATTTCTTAAAGCTTTATTTTTTTAATTTTGTTAGTGTTTTCTAACAATAATTTGAAATTCTGAACTAAAATTATTCGAATGTAAAGGTTCTTTTTTTAATTTTAGGATACATTAGCGTTCTAAACCAAAAATTGATATTTTAACCAAAAATTGTAGAATTTGAACAAGCTTTGCGATATTTCAGTTTCAAACTGAACAAACTTGTTTCAGGAAATCGGTTATTTAATAAAAAATTGATTATGACCATGAAATCAGATTTTAAACAAGGTTTATAATTTTTGACCAACTTTAAATTACGCTCTAATTTTACATTAAAAATTCGTAAATTCAAATAAAAATTATAACTTGAACAAATTTAGAAAATGACACAATACTTCGATTCTTTTAGATTTGTTGTTGAAATGATTGGAATTTTGAACAAAACCTCAAACATTTTACCGGCTATAAAAATAAATTTGTATTGTATCTAAAATAAAGATATAAATTTAGATTTATTATCAAAAATATTGTACTTGATTTTCTTTTTAACGATTTAAGGTAACAGGGTATAACGAAATATCCCAAATTTGTGCGCGCGTGTTGGCTTTCTTGTACTTTTTAAAAAACAAATTTAAAAGAAATTAATTAGGAAAAAAATTTTGATTTAGCTCTTAAATCTTCAAATATATTGTTAATGAAATTATATTACAACCTGAGCATACACGAAAGGAAAATCATTTTTTGCAATTCTAAATTTTTATTTTTATTAACAAATTTTGTGAGCAAACGACATTTTAAAATTTACTAAACTCTCGAAAATTATCTAAACTGAAATTTCAGCTTTAATATAAATAATTTTAGCTAAAGAGTAGAAAATTTGTATGCAGACCTGCAAACTTACTAAAATCACAAACTTTTCGGACTCTAATAATGGTATTATAACTTATTTTGAAACAGACAAGATAAAATTGATAAAAAAATCTAAATTTTTAAGTTTATAAATGTTCCGCAGTTTATTATCTTTGAGAAGTTATACTTCTATAAATATTAGCAGACTAAATATTTTACCGCAAAAAGAATTAAAATTCTTTATTTTGTTATAACAATAAAATTCTAAAATGATTGGGCTTGTTAATTTTATACTCCTAATTCGGAAAAAAGAAACAGAAAACATATTTTAATCTCTTTTCAGATTTGCATCACTATGCGGCGGCTGACCATACCGAACATGACCAATATCTTTCTCCTCAATAGTTACAGCAATAGATAAAGTGACTATTACGCAAATATAAAATTATAATAATTTGCATAACCACTGATTTTTTAGGCTTTACCCACTCATTTGATTTTATTAAAAAAAAAAGTTTTCCTAATTGCTTGAAGCTCGAAAACAAAATTTGAAAGGTACCTCTCCTTCGAAGCAATTTTCACTGTTTCGGGGGTGTCACCTAACATTTTAAATCCCTAAATTAAATCAAAAACTTTTTTAAAAAAAGGATCTGACTTTTTTTGGAAAAAGTCCCAAAATATTTTTATTTTATTCCTGAAATACTTGGAGGATATTCCCGAAATACAATCAGAAAGGAACCAGAATGTGTTCATTTTCCGCGAAAATTGTCGCTAAAATTATTCCAGGCAAAGTAAGAAGTATCTCAAGTGTCACAAATAATGAGGAAAATCGTTTTTTTATCACAGAGCCTTAAATGAGGAGAAGAGGTTTAAGGATGTGAAAATTTTTACTAATTGGAGTAATGAGTTTAGACTAATGAGTCTAGACTCATCAGAAATGAACGGTAGAGCGAAATTTGATTTTCGAGAGCCGTACTCTATGGGATCATCTAAAATCTAAATGTCTAAAAATTGAAATAGTTTTGGCATTGATGCCGGCATTGAACTTACCACCACATCGATCCTCTTCCCCTGTTCTTATTCCTCGTGATTTCAGCCGGTAACGCGGGCATCGTTACCGCTAGTGCGCCCAGAATTATCCAAAGTCTCATGATCGCCAACAACTCGTCACCGAGGTTTAATAATTAACAATTTTGCACCCTTCACTAAACCACTCACCGGTGTCCCGAATCACGAATCAACATTTCACGCTTCTCCAATTACACTAGAGTAGTTCTTATCGATTCGAAGTACATTTCGCAACCCGGGCGAAACGTCGCCACCGAAAAAACCTCGCACGACTCTATTCGCAAGCGCTGCAAAGCTGCCGGGACTACTTAAAATTAAAAACTGTATCACTTTCGCGAGAACACGCATTCGACCGTCTCTTCCACTCCCGGAAGATAAACTCGACTAATCGGAGGAAAATCCCACGCACATGGAGAACATCCTCAAATTCTCAAAACGGAACAACTGTTGTAGACTTGCAGAGGGAATCGATCGTCTTTGGGGAATGCACTTAGTCCTCAGAGACTCGTGCCTCACTGAAGTGCGTTTCGCCTTTGGCGTAGAAAATTCACCCTCACCTCGGTGCCGCAGGGGAAGGAAGTCTTTCCCTTAGAATCCTGATCGACTGAAGGTGGTGGGGGAAACGAGTGAAGATGGTACTTTGGGCCCCCCCAGATACTGACCGACCCGGCAGGTAGATATTTTCAATTAGTCTCTCTTGCTCTCTCTCTCTCTCTCTCTCTCTCTTTCTCTCTTTTTCTCTCTCCCTTTCCTGCACCCGTAGATCCGATGCTTAGGCTTTCTTGGCAAAGTTTGGGCTCCTCTATTCGAAAAAGCTTTCGCCTCAAGTTAGTGCTCCACTCCAGAAGGCCTTCTGTTGGGGTTTTTATGAGGATTCGTGAGGTTGGGTCGCTAGGGATTTGATTGAACTTTCACTCGGTAAAGGACGTGGGTTTAAAATGCTCATCGACGAACAAGTATAGGCCTCGGCTAGCAACTGCACGCGTTCGTCCGCGGAAGAGTCGATCTCTCGAGAGAGCCCCATCCCCCCACTGGGGTCCTCGGGACCCCTAAGAGCGATCCAATCTTGCCCCGCCTCTCAGTCCAGCCTTCTCCCTTTCCTCTCACGATATTTCCTCACTCCAGCTTCTCGACAACTTCCTTTCTTTCTCCTTCCCCAGGATCTTTATAATTCCCGCGAGGAGCCTCTGCAGAAGGAAGGAAATTGCGATCGCCCGTACCCTAATAGTTGTGTTTTTGATAACGATCTTTCAGATTGAGACTTTTTCTCTTTCTTGCTTATCCTTATCGCATTATTATAGATACGAGCATTATGTCTTGCAGATTTCAAGACACGATTTTATCGGGAATCGCATCGGTTTCTAGTAGATAGTTCTTGGAAAAAGGGGACAAGTCGGACAAGTGGGATTTTAGATTTAGATTCTGCAGCAGATATTTGTTAATGCAAACTATAGAGTCAAGTTGGAACGTTTATGTAATAAGAGAAAGTTGCATGTTTCCCTGGAAACGAATGTCTTAAATATATCCTAGACTGCTGGCTAAAAGTATGGCTAGAATGAAAACAAAATTATGATCGCTGCGATTATTCGTTAACAACAGACTGTTGTGGTAAATGCTGAAATTCAGTAATTTTTAATGTATCGATTAGGTACTGTTTTTTATTTGCGTACATTCTTGCGGTAGAGGGAGGCTTATTTTTATAATTTTTCTACACACAATTTACCAATTGAGTCAGGAACTGTAGGGGTGGTAGCAATGCCCTGAGAATTTTGAACCAATTTTAAATTTCTTTCTTAGAAATAAAACCTGATTAGAAGTCCATAAATAAATATACTAAATCATTTTCAACCAAAAAACTAATTTTTTACAAAGAACATTAATTTCCTACTTAAAGATCGTAATTTTCAAAGAATGGATCAATTTTCAAACTTCTTATTTAATTTTCTACCAAAAGAGATCAATTTCAACCAAATAAAATAGTTCAAGTTTTAGTCACAGCAATAATTCATCAACTAAATTAATGATAAATCTCCAACTGAAAAAAATGAGTTATTAACAAAATAGTAGAATTTCCAAATTATGATATGTATTATTGGCCAAGATGTGAATTATTAATAGAGAATGTTAATTTTATACCAAAAAAGACAAATTTAAAAAAAAAATTTTTAATTTCAACTAAGAAAGAGCATTTTTCTACTAAAAATGGAACAGTTAAATTTTCAGTTGAGAATATTAATTTTCAACCGTAAAAATCGAAATTTTAACAAAGTAAATAACTTTTTTGTGGAAAATTCAAAGTTTTAAAAAAACTACCTTAATTTTTAGTCAAGTAGTTGAACTTTTAACTAAAAAATATCAATTTTAACAACAAAAAATTTTACACTTTGTAACCGAAGCAAAGAGTTCTCAAATTAAATAATAAATATCTGCAAAGAAAAATAAAAAATGTATTGATAACCAAACAGTTTAACTTTTAACCAAATGTTAAATTTCTTACCAAGAAGATTAATTTTCTACCAAAAGGTGCGCACTGAAAAAAAGGAATTTTTAAGTAAAAATAATTAAGTTTATGTAACAAAATAGTTCAAATTTCTGCCAAAACAATGAATTATTAACTGAAAATGATACATTTTCAACAAGAAACGAAATTTTTTGCGCCAAATAGTGGAATTTTCAATTTTTCAACCAGAGAGATAAATTTTTAACCAAGAAGGATAGGTTTCGACTAAAAAAGAAAAATTCCAAAGAAGCAAGTTAAATTTTTAACTAGAAAGATCAGTTCTTAACTAAAAATATAACAGTCTAATTTTTAGTTTAAAAAATTAATTTTCGTTTAAAAAAATAATTTTGAACCAAAACTATCCAAATTTTAACAAAACGGATTAATTTTTAACCGATTAGTTAACATTCAAATATTTTGAATAATTAAAAAAAAACAAATAAAATTTGCTACGAAAATAAAAAATGATCAACTAAAATAATAAATCTTCAGCCACAAAAAAAAAGTGTTAACCAAGTAGTATAATTTTTAAGTTGAAAGTTAATATTAAAAATTAAACAAATTTGCCAAAAAGTAGCAAAGTTTTTAACAAAAAAGCTGAATTTTTAAGGAAGAAGGAAAAAGGATTCAATCAAAAATGGAGAGTTTCTTTTTTGATTGAAAAATTAATTTTCGTTTAAAAAAATTAAGTTTATGCCAAAAAAATCAAAATTTCAACAAAATGGATTAATTTTTCACTGATTAGTTAACATTTTAACTATTCCGATCATTTTTAACAAAAAAACTATTCAAATTTGCTACCAAAATAAAAAATTATAAACTAAAATAATAAATCTTCAACCACAAAAAAACTAATTGTTAATAGTAAAAATTAAAGGAATTTGCAAGAAAGCAGTGAAGTTTTTAACAAAATAACTAAATTTTTAACTAAGAAAGAAAAAGGATTCAATAAAAAATGGAGAGTTTAATTTTTTATTAAAAAATTAATTTTTGTTAAATAAAATTAATTTTCAACCAAAAAAGTCCAAATTTTAACCAAATGGATTAATTTTTAACTTATTGGTTAACATTTTAACTTTAACTATTCCTATCAATTTTAACAATAAAACTAATCAAATTTATTATACCGAAATAAAAAATTATCAACTAAAATAATAAATCTTCAACCACAAAAAAATTAATTCCTAGCCAAGTAGTATAATCTTTAAGTAGACAGTTAATATTAAAAATTAACCGAATTTGCTAGAAAGTAGTAAAATTTTCAACAAAATAACTTAATTTTCGATTAATAAATAAAAAGGATTCAACCAATAATAGAGAGTTTAATTTTTTATAAAAAAATTAATTTTCGTTTCAAAAAATTAATCTGCAACCAGAAAAATCAAAATTGATTAATTTTTAACTGATTAGTTAACATATTAACCATACTGATCAATTTTAACAAAAAAACTAATAAAATTTGCTACCAAAATAAAAAAATTAATCAACTAAAATAATAAATCTTCAATCACAATGAAATTAATTGTTAACCAAGTAGTATATTTTTTAAGTAAAAAGTTAATAGTAAAAATTAAACGAATTTGCAAGAAAGCAGTGAAGTTTTTAACAAAATACCTGAATTTTCAACTAAGAAGAAGGATTCAGCCAAAAATGGAGAGTTTAATTTTTTATCAAAAAATTAATTTGCAACGATAAAAAATTCGAATTTTCAACCAAATTTGTTGATTTTCAATAAAATACATAAATTTATAATTACAAAATTGTATTTTCAATAAAATAGTTGGATATTTAACTAAAAAGTGTTAAAAAGTCAGCAAAACATGAAATAGTTAAATAATCTTTTTAAAGTGAATTACTAACTAAAATGATAAAAATTTAATGGAAAATGAATTTTTTAATCAAAATGAATTTTCAAATGAGAAGATTAATTTTGTAGCGAAAAAAAAGAATCTTCATCAAAATACATGATTTTTCAACCAATAAACTGAATAGTTCAATTTTCACTTTAAAAAAATAATTTTCAACTAAGAAGATAAATTTCCTACAAGACAGACGTATTTTTAAACAAATCCATTTTTAATTTAAAATAAATAACTTGTGTAAACGTAAAATCGATAAAAATGAATAAAATATCAAAATAAAAATACAAGAAGAAAACGTAAATAATTAATCTTGGAACTAAATTAATAGTTATAAACAAATTTGACGTACAATCACACAAATCTCAAATTTGTAAACAGGAATCAAACACACAAAAAAAACTTTGGTTTCTTCTCTATTAGAAGAGATTTTAGATTCCACGGGAGCTGCTATGCAAGAAGAAACTCTCGTAGAGGGCGCCACCTTCCGGGAGATGTCTCTTTATAAAATTAGGCCTCTGATATTACCGCAATTCAATATTTGAAAGTTATAAAAAATTATAAAAGTTATAAAAAATATGTAAATGAAGCATTTTTATTTTTATAAACAGATCGCATAAACAAATATTTTATATTTAATATTTTCATACGGGTAAAAAAACTTTCTTACGCGCAATTACTGCAATATGTTATACAAATTCCACATCGTACTAAAAGAATGCTAAAAATGAAGAATTGGTATAGTTATAAATAAATTATATTAACAAATAAAGAATTATAACATCTTAGTACTACAGAAAATATTTTTTGTAAATTAAATTCCGGCAAAACGTTCTTTGAATTCTACTTATCTTAAAAAAATGCGCGCAATAAACAATTATTATTATAATACTTAAATTATATAAGCTTCTCTCGGAGAAAAATGCAATAATTTGTTATGAGAGTTTAAACTAGCTGTGTGACATTTGAATTAATTATAAAATTGTTTATTTACGTTCTTGTTTTGCATATATATAAATTTTTATTGATTCTAAGCAGCAAGTGTTTTGTAAAAATCAAGTTTGTAAAATTTGCCCCCTCGAAACTTCTTTTGCCCTACTCTAATTTATAAGTTCACGTGTAAATTGAAAGTCTAAAAATTGATAAGGTGCAACCAGCTCAAATATTTTGTTTCAATTTTTTTAAACATAATTTAACCCTTAAAGAGAAAATAATGAGAAATTTTCTGAGTATTTTGTTTTCAATAACTCTCTCAAGAAACGTTTTAAATTATGAAAATACTTTGCAGAATATAACAGAAAGTGTGTCTTGAATCTAATTCAAAAAAGCTTAAATGCATTTGCATGGAGTTTGCCATGGAATGGGAGCTTTCCGTAAAATGAACCTTTTCTTCAAGGGCTATTAAATCTCTCATTATCCACAATGTGACGTTGATGAACTTAATTGTACCTTAGCTTGAATGAAATTGTAAAATTACAGGTCGAGTGCTGCGATGAAAACTTGAACAGCATTTACAGTTTTACACTGAGAAAATGGATAATACCGTTTGCAATCGAGAATTTTAAAAGCATTGTCGAAATTTGATACAGCAATCTCCATACATCAACCCCTACAATTTGGATCCTAATTTTCCAAATCCTGGATTATAAAACTCAATATCCCAAATTAAAAACCGAGAGATGATAAACCCTATAATCAATTTTTCGCAGCCTAAAGCGAAAGTTTTGACTGACACTGATGTTTTAACTTATAAGTAAAATTCAGTCTTTAGAGTCTGATGTGAGGAGACTAAAGCACGTGGTGTGTGAGGGGAAATAGTGGGCGGTCCTTAAAGAAGCCCTGCCTCTTGGAACCCTCTCCAGAATGACAGAATCGTATTCTCGGCGAAGAAACTTTTGTTCCTCACTCCCACCCTTTTGTCCCCCATCCCTCTTTTTTCAGCTCACCGATCTCATTCTCACCAACTCACACTCCGCTCCGCTTCAGTTTCCTCCTTCTCTTTTTTCTCCTCGTACCTCCTCCAGCCTGATTCCTCCTCCCCTCCCATACTCCCCACCCACCCATGCTCACCAGCCACCCCTACTCCCC
>JAAAKG020000031.1:2373364-2400703 GCA_010014905.2 Druon quercuslanigerum
ATATATTTCTTACATTAAATTAATAATTAAAGAGATTGATACCTCATTTCTGCTGAAACTAACCTCAAATAACTCACTGCCGGCCGCCAAAAGTACATCTGAGTACATCATATATCGCATTGCGTTGTGCCAGAAGTTGATAATTAGTAGGTTATGTGCTTCTTGTACATAATTCAGGTTTGAGTTTTATTGTGCGTTACAAGAATTCAGTTCAAGTCCGCGTTCGAATTAGTACGACCCCGCTAGACAGAGATGAGGCTACGGTAAAAAAGGACACAGTAATCTTTGGGTTCAGGTTTCGGGTTCGGGTCTTCATTGTGCTCAGGCCTTTAATTCCCCACACTGCGTATATTGGTTATTCCTACTAAATTCTGACTTCGGCGTACTATAAGTTCGCAACCAGGCCGAGCGTAGTAACTCTAACTAGACGCTTTTTCTCCGTGCGACATGCTTATCGCATTTTTTCCCGCGAACTGTCTAGAAACCAAAATGGCGGTTGCATATTCCTGTCTAATATAGTACACTAAAACAGCTTTGAATAGAATTTCCAGTAGCCGGACTACTTTAAGGGGTCGTCCATAAATTACGTGACGCAAATTTCGGCCTTTTTTGGCCCCCTCCCCCCCCTGCGTGACAAACTGTGACGGTAGCTCCGGCCCCCAATTCATAATTGCGTGAGACTTCTTATGACCTCCCCCCCTGTGAAAATAAAAAAATTCAAGGATATAAAGTTCAATAAAAAATTTCCGATCAAAATCTCATATATATTTTGTCATAAAATTCAACACAAAAATGAAACAAATATTGCTTTTATGACTTTTTGCAATACAACAGAACTTATTTCTAAACAAATGTTTTTGTCTGTCGGAGCCTTATTGTTTTTCCCAAACAGATTGCAAATGCTCATCAATAGTAATTAGTGGAGCTTTTGTTATTTCGTTTCTTTTTTCCATTGGGCATGAAACGTTGCTGTCATCAACTGAATCTTTGTCTAGCCATTCCCATTCTTCTTCATTTTCGAAGTTTTTGATAATGGCTAGAAATTCTTTTTGCCGAGTAGCTGCAATTCGTACCGGACGAATTTTTGAAGTTAAATCTGATGCACCACACGACTTTTGATGGCATTGCAGTCTGTTTATGGCTGCGATATAAAGATCACATTTAGAGCAAATTTTCCTTTTTATTCCATTTTTTACCGAAAAACAAGAAACAACTCAAGGCACTATATACATAATACATAGATATACATACGTTAACTTACCGTTTAAAAATGTACTTCATCTGTATTATGTAGATGGCAGTACCCGTCACTGACACACAGTTGCTTGATTGGCGGTTAATTTAAAGGACATAAGTTGCATTTTTTAGAGTTGATAAATGAAGCTATTACAGCATTGAGTGTCACGTAACGCAGCGGACGACCACCCCTCTCCCCTTCGTGACAAACCGTGACAAAAATCATCGCCCCCCCCTCCCCTAGACATGTCACGTAATTTATGGACGACCCCTTAAATGAGACGGAGCATTGTAATGCTACCAGGGAATGTTTACAATAATATTTCTATTTATTAGAGGTGGATTGAATTAATGAAATAATACAAAGCTAAGTTGCTTTTATGAATGCTAAAGTTTATGGAAGAAGGTGGGAAAATCTATGAGAGTACAAGAAGAGAGAATCCCATCTGGTTTCTCGGACCACTCGGAGCGAGGCTCCATCAATCATTGAGGTGGTTCTTCGCCGGTAGCAAGAACCTGTAGAAACTCGTCGTTTCACAAGCGGCGTCACAGAGGAAGTTCGAATCTTCTTGGCTTCCTTCTCTCTCTCTCTCTCTCTCTCTCTCTCTCTCTCTTTGTCATCAGGGTCACTATGTAAAAAGTTTATAATAGTCCCGGGGCGTTGTGCTCGTGTATTCAATGAAAAAACACTCTCTTATGTAGAGATGCGACTGTTCTTAGTTCTGTAGAAGAGACAAAGAATGATTTTAAAATAAAAAAATCTGCCCACAGCGCGGGCACATTCTCATCCCGTGCTGCGCACGCGGCTCACCTGGCTCACGAGTTTGAGAGCGCCAAAGCCGCGCGACTGATGATTCTCGCGCTTTGCGCTCGACAATATATTTATGTGTTTATGTGTTTCCCTTGCGCTCCGCCTCGGTCTTAGTATATTCTCACAGATTTTTTTTAAATAAAGGTCAAATAATCGATAACAGTAATTCGGTGATAGTGAATTCTCTTTTGTTAAAGCTCCTTCGACTTTAACGAACACATTCCCATCACATATCTCGCTCACATTAAAACACTGAATTTGCTCATTTACATTTTTACTCTTATGATTTAAACGAAAAAAAACACAACACGAAATTTATATTCAAATACTTTTCAATTGTTAAAACAATAAATTATTATATCCTTTTAACTAATAATACCATTCAACTAATAATTTTTGTACATAATTAAAAATTAATGAAACAATATTGATAAATAATCCACTAGACTCCACTAATAAATATTATTTTAAAAAATTGTAAACGAAATTATTTAAACAAATTCTATATTAATAATTTTTAGGAAAAAACGAATTTTTATTTCTACTAAGTGACATAAATATTTTAAAATAAATGGAATTTATAAATATATTTCAACCAATGGAATTTGTAACTAATTATTTTCCCTAAAAATTATTACTAGTAGTCTGCTGGAATATTTATTGACATTGGTTCATTAATTTTTGATTGGCTAAAAATGGAATTTATTTAAACAATTTTTTTCAAAAATTCATTTTTTTCTAAAAAAATATTACTATTGGTCTTGTGGAATATTTATTAAAATCAATTAAATTATTTTAAAATGTTTAAACAAATGGAATTTGTTTTTTTATCTTTTTGAAGTTTTTTAGAAATAAAAATTATTATTATTGGCCTAGTGGAATGTTCAACAACATTGGTTAATTAATTCCTAATTATTCAAATAGATAGAATTTGTTTAAATAATTTTTGTTTCGAACATTAATTTTTCCTCTAAAAATTATTAGTGTTAGTCTAGTGTAATATTTATTAACATTGGTTTATTAATATTTAATAGCTTGAAAATATGGAGTTTATTTGAATTTTGGTTTCGAAAATTCGTGTTTTCCCTTCAAAATTATTACTATTTGTCTCGTGGAATATTTATTAACATTTATTAACTAATTTTAAAATGTTAACACAAGTGAAATTTGTTGTTTTTATCTTTTCGAAGTTTTTTTGTAACATAAGTTTCTTTTGAAATATTTTTCAGTTGTTGAATCAATTAATTGTTATTTATTTTCTAATAATAACTTTTTACATAATTAGAAATGAATCAACCAATATTGATAAATATTCCACTAGACCCACAGTAATAAATATAATTTTTAAACAAATTTCATATTTTTAAATACTGAAAAATTAATGTACTATTATTTATAAATATTTCACTAGACCAATAGTAATAATTTTTCGGGAAAAAACGAATTTTCAAAAAAAAAAATATATGTGGGGTGGGGGCAGGGGGTGATTAATTTAAACTGAGTCACAGCTGGTTAGTGTTTTATGCTGCTACAATTGAGTATCTTAGAAATACTGTGCTATAGTTAAATCAAAAATATATATTTTTTAATTTTAATAAATGTTTATAGATTAAAAAAAATTTTATTAAGTTTTTTAAAAACTAAATTTTTACACGAGACGAACAAGAAATAAATTTTAACTTACAATAAATTATCAACAATTTTCAGAAATGTAAAGACTTTTTTAAATTAGATTATTGGCTATTCATAGTAAGATACCGTACATTACCTGTAATATTACCATAAATTACTAAAAAATGTAATAAATTTTCGAACATTTATCAAAATGCAATTTACCATATTTACCTGTAAAATTCCCGTAATTCACAGAAAATTCCATACATTAGCGGAAATTTCTAAAAATGTTCAAAATTGGATTTTATATATTTTATCGTAAGTTATCATATTTGCCTGTAAAACTAACATAAATGTCCAACAATTCCCTTAAATTTTCAGAAATGTATATACATTTTTAAATTGAATTTTGCGCGAAAATAGTTACCATAAATTACCCGTAATATTACATAAATTACGAAAATATTTAATAAATTTCCGGGAATTTATCAAAATGTTTAAACCTGAATTTATGTTAATTTTTTGGTAATATTAAGCTTTAAAATGACCATAAATGACCGAAAATAAATTATGATAAGTTATATTAGTTACCTATAAAATTCCCATTGATGACCGAAAATTTCCATAAATTTCCGGAAATTTATCAAAATGTTTAAACCTGAATTTATGTTAATTTTTTGGTAATATTAAGCTTTAAAATGACCATAAATGACTGAAAATAAATTATGGTAAGTTACCTTAGTTACCTATAAAATTCCCATTGATTCCCATAAGTTCCCATAAGTAACCATAAGTTACCATAAATTCCCTTAAAATTTTCGTAAATCATACTTCCTTTATTCGAAATGTAACTTAGACTGAAATCATGACTGTATTTCCGGATATGTCTGAGATCTTTCAACAAATAGTAATATTTTCTACCAAATAATTTATTTTCGATTTAAAAAATGATTTCTCTTTAAAAAAACAAAATTCTGTTTAAAATACCTAAATTTTCAACTTAAAATGATAATTTTAGATCCAAAGATGGAACTGTTAAATAGTCACTAAAAAAAATTAATTTTTGACAAATAAAATTAATCTTCATTACAATTAGTGAATTTTGAAACTCTGGATGAAATCTTTATTCCAGAAGTTTAATATTCTATAAGAAAGATATATTTTCATCGATATAGGTGAATTTTGAAACGAAAGAATGTATTTTCAACCAAAAAATATAATTCTCTACCAACAAAATCAAATTTTGAACACGATCCCTTAACTTTCAACTAAAAATTATACGTTTAGAACTTAAAATGGAATCGTTAATTTATAAGTAAAAATTTCAATTTTAAGCTTAACAAAAAGTTGTCTTTATTTTTTTAACTTTTTAACCATAGACATGAATTTTTAACCGAAATTACTATTATACTACCAAAAAGATTAATTTTTAGAAAAGAGGTTATTCTCATATCAATAATTGCATTTTAAATTTAAAAAGTTATTTCTCTACTAAAAAATATAGAATTTTGAACATAAAATCTGAAGTTTCAATCAAAAATGATAACTTAGAAACCAAAGACGGAATCAACAAAATATGTAACTTTTCAACGTAGAAAAAAAATTTTCAACCAAGAAGTTTGTTTTTCTAGAAAAAAGATGAATTTTTAACCAAAAAATTGAATATTCAACTAAAAATATTAATTTTCTGCCAAAGAAATTTTATTTTTAACACAATCCCTAAATTTTCAATTACCAAAAAGACGAATTTTGAACAAAATACGTTAATTTTCAACCAAATATTTTAATTCTTAGCTAAAAAGGATCAATTTTTAAAAAGAAAAAAAAAACATTTTTAAGAAAATCGTTGAATTTTCTACATAAAAATATAAAGCTCTAAACAAAAAGTTAACTTTTTAACCAATAAGTTGAATTTCCTACCAAAATAACTAGATTAATTTTTTTTATATATAATTTTCAACAAACTTGTTGAATTTTTAGATAAAAAGGATCAATTAAAAAAAATAATTTTTGGCCAAACCGTTCAGTTTTCAATACGAAAATATGAACTTTCAACAAAAAATTTGATTTTTTAACGAACCAGTTCAATTGTAACGGGGAAATAAATCATTTTTCGCATAAGAGATAAAATTTTAACCAGAGATAAAAATACGAGTCTAATTTTAGAACAGTTTAAAATTTCAAAACAGTGTAATTATAAACTGACAAGAAAGATTTTTTAACAATATTCTAGACATTTTAGCAGTATTATCAAATTTTCCACTAAATCATCAAGCTTTTTTACAAAGAAGATAGAAAAAAGTAGATGAACGAAAAATATGCATTTTTAACAAAGCAGTAAATTTTCAACCAAATAGTTTTATTTTTCACGAAAAAGGCAACTTTTTAACCAAATTATAAGTTTTTTATCCAAAAATTATATATACCAGACCAAAAATATAATAGTACCTTCTTTAACTAAAATGAATCAACTTTGAACAAAAAATAGTTAATTTTTTATAACTTATAGAATTATAATAATTTTATTTACTTATGCAATATAAAATTTTTATATAATTAATAGTAGAAAAAAATTAGTGTTCCACTGCATACTTTCTGATTTCGCACTACACTTTTTGATCCAGACTTCAATTTCATTTACTTTTTTTGTAAATTTATTAAAGATAGAAATCTAGCATCTTATTAAAAGGGACAAGCTTTTATAGGTAAAGGAAAAAAATGTCTTCTGCGTGAAATTAAATTACTGCAAAATATGAAAACTGAAGCTGGCGTACTTCGATCTTGCCTGTGACGAATGTGGTTCATTTTTCGTAAGAGATGAAAACAGGAAAAAGAAGAGTATTGTGGTAAGGAAGGAAGAGAATGAAATTGAGGAAAGAGATGGTCCAGAAGTGAGAAAGAGATTATCCAGAAGTGAGAAGGAGATGGTCCAGAAGTGAGAAAGAGATGGTCCAGAAGTGAGAAAGAGATGGTCCAGAAGTGAGAAAGAGGCGACAGTCAACTCTCTCTTTGTAGCAAGATTGTGTGTTAATGTATGGCTGGCATTCGGACGACAACCGTGACAAATTGCTTTATTAGGTTGGCAGCCCGGGAGCCTTTGCACTCGTAGCTAGTACCTGAGGGCCGCCGCCCGCTCGTCCTGATTATATGCTCTCTTCTCTTTTTCTCCTCTTGTTCTCTTCTTTTCTTTTTGAGTTCGATGGAAAACATCTCGACTGGCCTCTGAATGAATAAACCAGAACCACAAACACTATTTATTACAAGAAACATACTTTTTTTAAATCAAACAATAGCACTTTTTCCACTTCTCACCCACTGCTTCTTCCCTTACTACCATTACCACATTTACTTGCGAGCTTGCTTGATCTCAAGTGCCCCTTCTGTATCCTTCTGCTCTTCACATTCAGTACTTTTTGCTCTTCCTCTTTTCCTTATACATCCCTTCTCTTTCCTTATCTCTTTTCTACAATTCTTCATATACAGTCGCATCTGGTATATCTTGATCCTTAAATAACTTATTTTTCTTATGTCGCGCTAGTTCTATCAGTCTCCTTCTCCTCTCTTCTAACTTCTTCAAAAACCTAACCTATTTTCTAACTACTTCCTAACCATATATCTCACCTTTCTTTTCATCCCTATACCTCTGCCGCATGGCCTAACACTGGTCATAACAGCATATCTAACATATTCTTCTTTATTATTTTTTAACCTTCTTCTTTTTATTCCACGTACCTCATTACCTCTCCCGTGTTTTGTATCCTTTCTCCTAAATGAGCTCTATGTTTTCCATTCTACGAGATTTACTCTAAATATTAAACTCTTTCACTTCTTTCAACTTTTGTCCCTTAAATCTCTCAGTCCGTTCATTATTCTTAACACCATGAGTATTTCTTCCCTTGTTATGCCTTCTTCATCGTTTCTTTTTGTTTCCTCTTTTCTTCCTTTTCTATAATCCCAACTTTGTTTTCTATCCCTCTGAAGCCCAAAATAATATAATTTTTTTTCTATAATCTGAATATACTGGTTTTTCTGCTCACTCTCTCTCTCTCCCACTCCTCTCTATCTGTCTATATATCTTTCTCCCCCTTTTTATAAATCTTCTAAGTAACCACTTTCTTCTTTTATATTTTCTTTAATAATTCATTACTTTTTCACCTAGGTCCTCTAATGCGCTTGTTATTCCTTCCACAGTTATATTTCCATCTCTTTGCTAACATTTTAGTTTTCCCATTTTTGTATTCGTTAACTTTTCCTTAACTTATTCTTCACCTTCTATTGACTAATCCCCTCTTCCTGTTTTTTCTTTAACTTCTTTAATTCCTTGGATTTATTTTTATACTTGTTCTTTTTACTCTCTTTTCCGTACTTATATTTCTATCTCTTTGCTTACATTTTAAATTTCCCATTTTTCTATTACTTACCTTTCTCTTAACTTGGTCTTCACCTACTATTGACTTATCCCTTTTCCCTGTTTTTCCGTTAATTCCTTCTCTCCTACCTCATTGTCCCCTATCACATGATTAATTACTGTTCCCTTTCCCTCCGTTTAGTCACGTTTAAGATAACCCATCCCTAATCCTCCTAAGCTCTTTAACAATATCTTTTCCTCCTTCATCAGCATCTGGTCTTCAGATGTCTTTCCTCTACCTCCTCCCTGTTCCTTTTCTTATCTATATCCTCTTTTCGCATTGAACTTATCTCCTATTATAAGCTTAATTTCTTCCTTATTTTTTCAACACATTTTTACTATTTTTTACCTATTCCCTCCCATCATTACCTCTTCTACGATTTATTCTTCTTTTTTTAATTCATCTCTTCACTATCCTTCCCTGTTATAGATTCCTTTCGTATTCTTATCACCATTTTTCCCATTATTCCGACTGTTTAGGGTTTCGCATGCCCGGAAGATCTTACAGGGAGAGGAGTAGCGATGGTAGGATAGAGGATAAAATATGAATATACAGGATAGGATCATTCCTCTTAATAAGAGAAGATCCTCTTCTCTTTAGAGCATATTGCCTACTTTTACTTATTTTCTTATTCATTCTCTTAGAATTATAAAACCACTTTTCTTAGACTCTTAGTAACATTTCCTTACTCTTCTTCATCCCTCTTCATCTAGCCTCGTCTCCACCGCTACTACATTAAATAAATTTTCGTCCGTTCTTTCTAATCCTCCTTCTTTCCAGTATCATATCTTTGGATACTTCCCTTCTTTTATTTCTCTTCACTTCTCTTTTTCTAATATAACTTATTTTCCACTCTACAGTTTCTTTCTCTTCTAAATTTACCATTTACTATCTCCTTCCTTTCCTTCTGAACATTTCACCATGCCAGTGGTTTGTTCAAAAATTCATATTTTTGGTTAAAAAATTAACGAATAGGTATTAAAGTTAAACTTTTTTTTTTTAAATAAAAAAAGTATTCTTCCTTTATTACAAATTCTACTTTTTAGTTGACAATTTCTAAATTTTACAGAAAATTCTTCTTTTTTGGTAGTAAATTAACCTTTTTATGTAAAAATGCATTTTTTTCGTTTATAATTTAACTTTTTGGCTGAGAATTCTTCGATTTCGTTAAAAATTCGTTTTTTTAGGTAGAAACTGAATCTTTTTCTTTTAAAATTCATCTTTTTAGTTGTAAATTCCACTTTTTGGTAGAAAATTCTTGAATATTATAGAAAATTCGTCTTTTTGATATTAAATTAATCTTCTTCTTTAAAAATTCATATTTTTCGGTAGAAAATTTGTTTTTTTTAAAGCAAATTATTCTTTTTGCCTAAAAAATTATCTTTTCCGTGAAAAATTTAAAAACTTGTTTAAAGATGAACTACTTTCTTAAAAATTAAAAAATTCTCTTCCTTTCTAAAAATTCAACTTTTTGGTTGAAGATTCTTGAATTTTATTGAACATTCGTCTTTTCTGGTAGTGAGTTCAACTTTTTCTTTAAAAGTTTATATTTTTTAGTTTAGAATTAAACTTTTTCGTAGACGATTCTGGAATTTTTTGAAATTTCAACATTTTAGTATTAATTTAATCTTTTTCTTTAAAAAAATCAACCTTGTAGTTCAAAATTAAACTTTTTGGTTCAGCATTCTTGAATTTTGTTAAAAATTGGTATTTTTCGGTAGATAATTCTTTTAATGGTTGATAACTTTTACATTTTATTGAAAAATCGTGTTTTTTGTTGAATTTATCTTCTTTTTTCAAAATCCAAGATTTCTTGTAAAAAATACACCTTTTTATCACGAATTCTTGCATTTAAAACAAAATCGTTTTCCAGGGTAGAAGATTAATCTTTTTTGTGCGAAATTTTCTTTTTTGTAAAAATTTTAAAAACTAGATTCTAAAGATGAACTACTAATTACTACTAATACTAATTTTAGTTATTTTCTTTTGTTAAAAATTCAACTTTTTGGTTTATAATTGTTAAGTATTAATGAAAATTGATCTTTTTTTGGTAGTAAGTTAACCTTTTTCTTTAAAAAATCAATTTTTTACTTGAGATTTTAACTTTTTGGTTGAGAATTCTTTAGTTATGTTAAAAAATTCGTTTTTTAGTTAAAAAATGATTTAACAATTCATCTTTTTCAGTTGTATATTTAACTTTATGGTAAAAACTTTTAAAATTTTATTACAAATTCGTCTTCTTCGTAATAAACTTCTACTTTAAAATTTTAACGTTCGTAGTTGAAAATTTAAATTTTTGGTTGCGAATTCTTGAATTTTCTTGAAAATTCGTTTTTTTAGTATTTAAATTGAAGTAATTAAAAAAAAATTGCAAAATCACGGAATTGGTAGAATTGATGGATTTTACGTGATACATGAAATTCGTGGAATTCAAGAAATTCACTGAAATCACGGAACGCACTCGATTTTTGGTATTCACGTGATTCATAGAATTGACGTAATTTACGGAATTCACGGAATCCGCGGGATTCACGGAATTTACAGAATTCATGTAATCCACGAAATTTATGGAATTCGTGGTAATTAATTAATTTAAGGAATTTACTTGTTTAAAAGGATTCACTAGATTCAAGGAATTTACGGAATCCAATAAATTAACAGAATTCATGGAACTCACGAAATTCACGGACTTTTTGGAATTCAAGGAATTAACGGAATTCGTGAAAGTCCATGAGAGCCATGCATTCCGTGGATTCCGTCATTTTCATGTATTCCATGAATTCCTTGAATTTCATGAATTCTTTAAAGGCCGTGAATTGCTTGAATTCCTTGAATTTCATGAATTCTTTAAATGCCGTGAATTGCTTGATTTTCAGGAATTCCATGAACTCCTTGAAATCTATGAATTCCATGAATTCCATGAATTGCTTGAAATCTATGAATTGCTTGAAATCTATGAATTCCATGAATTCTATGAATTCCATGAATTCTATAAATTCCATGAATTCTATGAATTCCATGAATTCTATAAATTCCATGAATTCTATGAATTCCATGAATTCTATGAATTCCATGAATTCTATGAATTCCATGAATTCTATGAATTCCATGAATTCTATAAATTCCATGAATTCTATAAATTCCATGAATTCTATAAATTCCATGAATTCTATAAATTCCATAAATTCTATGAATTCCATGAATTCTATGAATTCTATGAATTTCATGAATTCTATGAATTCTATGAATTATATGAATTTCATGAATTCTATGAATTCTATGAATTTCGTGAATTCTATGAATTTCATGAATTCTATGAATTCTATGAATTCCATGAATTCTATGAATTGCGTGAATTCTACGAATGCCGTGAATTCTACGAATGCCGTGAATTCTACGAATGCCGTGAATTCTGCGAATTCCGTGAATTCGATTAATGACGTGAGTTCAGTAAATTCCATGAATTTCTTGAAATAGTCGAAATCCCTGAATTTTGTGAATTTCTTCAATTCAGTGAATTTCTTCAATTCAGTGAAGTTCTTGAATTCTGTGAGTTTCTTGAATTCTGTGAATTTCTTGAATTCTGTGAATTCTATAAATTCTTTAAACTCCATTAATTCCGTAAATTCGTTGAAACCCATGAATTTCTTGATTTTCGTGAATTCCGTGAATTCGATTAATTGTGTGAGTTTAGTAAATTCCATGAATTTCGTGAAATAGTTGAAATCCGTGAATTCTGTGTATTTCGTGAATTCAGTGAATGTCTTGAATTCTGTGAGTTTCTTGAATTCTTTGAATTTCTTGAATTCTGTGAATTTCTCGAATTCTGTGAATTTCTTGAATTCTGTGAATTTCTTGAATTCTGTGAGTTTCTTGAATTCTTTGAATTTCTTGAATTCTGTGAATTTCTCGAATTCTGTGAATTTCTTGAATTCTGTGAATTTCTTGAATTCTGTGAGTTTCTTGAATTCTGTGAATTTCTTGAATTCTGTGAATTTCTGGAATTCAGCGAATTTCTGGAATTCAGTGAATTTCTGGAATTCAGTGAATTTCTTTAATTCTGTGAATTTATCAAATTCTTTAAATTCCTTGAATTTCATGAAATCCTTGAATTCCGGGCGTTTTATGAATTCGTTCAATTCCTTAAATTCCTTAACTTCCATGAATCCCTTAAATTACATGAATAGTTGCGTCTTATACTATATATTAATAAGTTTTGGCTCTGCAAGAAAATTTCTTTATTTGCCTGGAGTAAGTATCCTGAGAAATGATTTTAATTTTTTTCTAATTTTCCGCTTTAGCAAGTGTTGAGTGACTGTCCACTGGTGTTGTAAAATTCCAATACATGTGGGATACCCTACCAATGCCAGCATTTGGAAACTACAATATTTTGTATTGTAGCGTTACATTACGTTTCGGAAATAAACTTCCAATACATGCAGTGGCATTATCCAACATAAATTTTTAACAGTGTAGCAAATATGGAATTTTATTCAGGACTTCTTAGTAAAACCGTCTCAACAAAAAAATTCGCATTACCTACTTAAAACGGTAAAAATACCCTTTTTCGTAGATAAATTTAGTTTAATCAGAAGTATAAATTCTTTAAGATGTTCCAGTGTTGACCAGGATTGACAAGTAGGAAGAGCCTACTTCCTACTTATTTAGGCTTAATTTCAAATTCTGCATATGAATTTCTCATCTGCTGTTTTATTTTCTCTCCCCGTTCGTCTCGTTGACAGTGACTTAGCGAAAAGCAGTCTGGACAATTAAACGGAAGAGAGGGTGCAAATTATCGATGTTGCAGCAGGCTTTCAGCGGATGAGTACTTCCATTCCATTCGAAACTGAGGAACGTAGGTCCAGCTGTGAACGCATTATAAAATCTTTTTTTGCCCAGTACAATGTCCTGGCGACTCCCGGATGCGGCGTCATTAAGCTTCTTCTTTAGGTCCTCTATACATCGTTGCGTTTCTTGTCTGCCCGACAGATCAAATATATCGAACTTGACTTCTTGACTTCTTGACTTGACTATACATGGGCCTTCTTCATCGCGTCCCTGAAAGGTTATTAACTCAGCAGCGATAATTACACAAAGCAGCTGAAATCGAGTCAACTCTAATGATCTATCACCACCTCCAGCTATTTCTTCTGCCCTGCTCTGCGCTGAATTCCCAATGTCAATGAACCATCTGACTTTCTCTGGATTGACGTGAGGGTTCATCAGAAAAAAAACGCGCCCGAGTAAAAATTCTTCGGCTTGGTTTCGACTTTAATTGCCAGATTTCAAATTATATCTTGGAGACAAGTTTCTATGTTTTGGAGACAAGTTTCTATGTCTTGGAGACAAGTTTTTATGTCTTGGGGACAAGTTTCTATGTCTTGGAGACAAGTTTCAAAGTCTTGAAGGCGTATATTTATGTCTTGAGTCGCATGTTTATGACTCAAAAATGAGCGGTTTATAACTGCGAGTAACCTGCCCTAAAGAAAAGGTCATTCTGAATTACATAAAAGCTAATCTTTATCAATGATTAAACAATCTTGTATATTTTTATACAATATTTATCCCATCTATTCATTTACCGATTTTAAATTGCATTATACTTGTTTGACGAGGATACAGAAAATCCTGTTTGGTTTTACGTAGTTCTAACGGTAGAGAAGATCCGATTAGAAAGTTAAAATTTTAATTTTTTTAAAGAAATTCTTAAGGGTTATTTAGACCCGCAAAATCTTATTTTTTTAATTTATAATGACTAATTTAATAATAAAAATTTTTTATTTGATAATTTTAATTTCATTTATGAGTCGAATAAAGTTCGACCATCTCAGTCACGAGAAAGCTCGTCTTGAGACAATTAAACCTCGTCTTAGCCAAGGCAAGACTCGACTTGAGACAAGTTAACCCTGTCTTGCCTCCCGTGACCATAAATGTAAGACGAAGGCTTATGTCTCCACTGAGTTTTGAGACGCAGCGAGGCATCAATGTCTTGGAGACGAACTCAAGACATCACCAAGTCGAACTAAAGTCGAATTATTTTTACTCGGGTGAGGATGATTTCTTACTCAGTGTATCAATATCGTGTGAATTATTTTGACTGTAAATGAAATTTCAGAATACTTTGAATTTTTTTTCAAATCTTTAAATGATTTTCGGTGATTAGAAAAGGATTTTAAGGAATTTCAAAGAATTAAGAGAGGGTTCAAAGATTTATAGTGGGTTAATTTTTTTTTAAGAGTTTGGTGAAATTGACTAGTACTTTTTCAGCAAAAATGCAAAAATTTCAAGGGATTCTTCAAAATTTTTGCATTTTGAATTTTTGTTTTAAGGAACTGAGAACGATTTTCACTAATTAAAGAAATATATTTATAAATTTGAACATATTTTTGGAGATTTAAAGGATTTTTTTTGTTGAAACTTAATTATTTGTCAATATATATTTCATACTTTAAAACAAAATATTTGTATTTTTGGATTATAAATTAAACATATTGGATAACTTTTTTTCCTTTTGGATTTACAGAACTTTTTTTACAATTGACTACTTTCTTGAAAATTTGTCTTTTTTGTTAAAAACTTGATCTTTATAGATAATAATTTGGTCTTTCTCGGTAAAAATCCAATTCTAGGCCATAAATGTATCTGCTCATTAAAGAATCATAATTAAACTAATTTTGTAGAAAATTATTTTTTTTGTTTATAAAAATTCTGTTTTTTAGTTAAAAAATCATCCTTTTATTTAAAAATTCATGCCCTTGATTGAAAATGTGACTATTTTATTAAAAACTGGTTTTTTTGTTGTTAAGAATTTTTTTTTATTTAAAATTCATCTATTTGTTTCAAAATTCTTTTTTGTTTGTTTAAGTCTGCAAGTATTTAGTTAAAAATTTATTAATTTTATTACAACGTTAATCTATTTATTTTCGTCCTTTTGGGTAGAGCATTATTCGTTTTTGTGACAAATTTATTTATAAAGTTGAAATTTTTTTTAATTTATCCATTTGGTTAACATTATATTTCCTTGGTTGGTTATTTAACGATTTTGTTCAAAATTCATCTGTTTAAATAAAAAATACTTTTTTAGATAAATATTTATCATTAAATATAAAAATTTAACTATTAAATTTTTTACGGAAATTAATTTAACGCCTGTACCTGACAATTCTACATTTTGCTTGCATTTTCATGTATTTGGTTGACAAATCGTGTTTTTGCTAGAAAATTATTCTGCTTGGTTAAAAATTTATCAATTTTGTTAAAAACTTGTTATTTTTTAGTTGAAATATATTTTTTATGATTGAACATTTGTCTATTTAGTTGTAATTTTTTTTTGGTGGAATATATTTAAATATTTGGCTAATAATTTATTTACTTTGTTAAAGTGGAAATCCATTTTCTTTAATTCTTCCTTTTAATTGAAAATTCATTTCCTTATTTAAAAATATAACTATTTGGTTAAAAATTCTTCTTAATGACAAGAAAATTATTCTTTTTGGTTAAAAAATTATTTCCTTTGTTGAAAATTGAACTAATTTGTAAAAAAATTGTCTTTTTTGGTAAAAAATCATTTGTTGGTTGAGGATTTTTAATTTTACTTTAAAAATCATGTTCTTCATTTAAAATGTGACTATTTTGTTAATAAATGTTATTTTTCCGTTCAAAATGTTTTTTTTTATTTTAAATGCATCTATTTGGTCTTAAATTACTTCTGTAGTGAATATGTAAATATTTTGTTAATAATTAATTTATTTTGTTTTAAACATAGTATGTTTTTTAAATTCTTCTTCTTGGTTAAAAATTAATTTTTTTGTATAAAAATTTAACTGTTTGGTTGAAAATTCGTGTCTTTGTTGCAAAACGTGCCTAGTTCAATAAAAATAATTGTAAAAATTATTGTATGTTGTTACAGAATAAATCTTCTGTCTCGAAAATATCTCTTCTTATTGCAAAATTATTTATTTTGCTAAAAATTTATTATTTTCATTGAAAAATAATTTCTTTGAAAAAGAAACTTTTTTGCTAACAATTCGTTTCTTTTTAATTAAAAAATACTTTCTTTTAACTACAAATTCAACTATTATATTTGTAGCAAAAATTGATCTTTTTTAGTTTAAAACTAAATCATATATTGTTGAAAATTTAATTATTTTGTTTAATTATTTTGTTAAAAACTTTTTTTATTTCGTACTTCGTAATATCAAATAATTTTTTTAATGGAAATTTGACTATTTGGTAAAAAATTAATTTTTTTTCCTAAAAAATCATAATTACAGTTGGAATTTAATTTTTTTGTTGACAAATGTACTATCATGTTTGAAAAATTTTTTTGTTGAAAAATAATTTTTTCGTTAAAAGACGAACTATTCTGTTGAAAAAATTTTTGGTTATAAATAAATGATTTTAACTGAAAGTTGAACCGATTCGTTATTGATATAAATTTATGTTTTCTAGTTAAAAGTTCAAGCATCTGGTTGAAAGTTTATGAATTTAGTTAAAAATTTGTCTTTTTTTGTAAGCAATATTTCCGTTTTATTCCAAATTTAGTCATTCTGTTAAAAATGTGTTTTTTGAAATAAATTTCCTAACCGAGAATTTATCTATTCTATTTTATAGTTGAAAATTAATATTTTTTTTTTTTTTTTTTTTTTTTTTAGTAAAAAATATTCGTACGTAAGATCTTTCAATCCTCTCCCCCCACCCATCGTCAGAAACATTAAGAGTTTACCATATCCCCTTCCCCAAAATAGTTTTACCCAATTTATGAATGACCATTAAAACCTGTTTTGAAATCATTATAACTTTAGTCTTAGTCCACAATAATTGAAGAGAATGAAAAGAGTGTGTGTGCCAGGTGATGCAAATAAGCAGCCGCGCTCGAGGATCATTGATGATATTAGGTGGTGATTACGGAAGTGGCGGGTCATGAGATCGATTGGTGAAAGATAAATTACCACACTCTTTCTCCTTCAAAAATTTAAAAGCCTTTTCGTTCACAGAGATGTACATAGTACATCTTGTACATCTTGTACATCATTGTATAGTTTCAAACGAACCGGCTCTTGGCTAACGCGATGATTGATGAACGCCTCCAAGCAAGCTACATCAATTTTACTGAAAGCAGAACGATACTTCTGTCTCACGATCATAAAAAAAATCTTATTTGAGATAAACCAAAAATAGATTTGTTTCAAGAATTAATGAATGAAAATTCCGTTTGAAATTTTTTTATAGAGTTATAGAGTAAAGTTCATCACACTGATATGTACTGGATTTGAGTTTTGTCTTTTTTAAAATTTATTTTTGTGATTTTACACTCATCAGTGTGTTGAGTATACCCGAGTTTCGGTTTAGCTACTCGCGTTTTAGTGAGAACTAGAACTGCTTGCCCAGGAGAGTAGCGCAAAGGCGCAGTGCGCGTGTACTAACGTGCTGGGAGTGCGCAATATTATGCATTTCAATTGGAAACAGTTCAGATGGTTCACGTTTCAATACTCCCAATTTAGGAACATATTAGAGTATCTTGGTGCAGCATACAGTATATCGTATCATAATATACCATAGTTTATCATATTATATCATATTATATATCCTATTGTGTCATATTTTATCAGATTGCATGATATTGTACAATAATCTGTCATGTTTTAGCAAATTATAAGGTTATAATTATTATTTTATTACATTGCATCATAGTGAACATAATGTTTGATACTGCATGATATTGTATTATATTGTGTCATACACCACCATATTATATTGTCTTGTATTAGGTTTTATTCTATCACACCATATTACATTGTATCATATTACACTGTGATGTATCATATTACATAATATTAAGTCATTTTGTACAATATTATATCATATAGTATGATAATGTATCATATTGTATCATATTTAATCATATTGTGTAATATTGTATCATAAAATATCACATTGCGTCATTATATTCCATCATAATTTAACTTTGTGCAGTATACTGTATATCGCATCATACTGTATCATATTTTATTATATTTGTGCATTTTATCGTATTGTATGTTTGTTTTAATTGTAATTTGATAATAATAAAAACAAAAAAGACGAATGAAATAAAAAATAGAAGGAAAGGGATTTGGTTGGTTAGCTTCTAATTTTTCTTTTCTCATTTTTATTTTTGTCGAAGAAACAAATTTTTTCCTTTTCTTATTTATGAAAATTATTATCTGTTTCCGAATTGCGATAGGAACGTTTTATGGTGTTTGTCCAAATTTTTTCATTGAATTCTTGGTTTCTTTCAGGAATTGTGTATAATATCTATACTATACCGTATCATATTGCCTCATGTTACATCCTATTGTATCATATCGTATGATTGTGGTAATTTTGAATCATATGATATTCTATCGTATTGTACCATATTGTGTGTTATTGTGTGATGGTCCATCATATTATATTACATTGTCTTGGATTTTGTGGTATTGTATCATATTCTTGGATATTATTTTGTATTGTATTATATTGTATCGGATTGTATTTCTTTTTGTGATGCTGTATCATACTATATAATATTGTGTCAAATTCTATGGTATTTTATCATATTGTATTGGGTTTTAGCATATTAAATCATATTGTATCATATTGTATCATATTTTATCATATTATATTATTTCATTATTGTATTGTGTGAATTAAATAATCAGATTTTTATTAAGATACATAAATTTTTTCCAATTAGTTCAATTTACGCATAAAAACGATTAATGTTATTAAAAGATGGATTTGTTAGATTTTTGGTTATAAATATGTATTTGCAACCGCAATAAGTATAAATTTTCCAAAAATTAGGAAAACTATGATCCCTGTGATACAATATAATACTATACGATACAATATTATAAAATAGGATAAAGTGTCATACAATATTATGCAATATAATACAATATGGCACAATATGGTACAGTATGATAAAATATTATACACGATCAAACTTTATGATACATTATGG
The DNA here is from genome assembly GCA_010014905.2 of Druon quercuslanigerum. Classification (NCBI taxonomy): domain Eukaryota; kingdom Metazoa; phylum Arthropoda; class Insecta; order Hymenoptera; family Cynipidae; genus Druon; species Druon quercuslanigerum. The sequence goes on from JAAAKG020000031.1 coordinate 2,392,422, forward strand.
TACAATACGATTTAATATGATGCAATATAATATAATATCGTACAATATGATGTGACACGATGCAGAATAATGTATTATGATGCTATATGATGCAATTTGATTTAATATGATACATTATGATACAGTATGATACATTATCACACTTTATGATAAAATATGGTAAACTATTATGTAATATGATGCAATATAATACAATATAGCACAATATGATACCTTATGATACAATATGATACACTATATGAAGAATTCCTGAAAATAAAATCAATAATCTAACGACCAAATTTGGACAAGCACCATATAATGTTCTCATTGCATTCTTCAAAAAACTCTTTTCCTACCTCCCTTTTCCTAAAAAAGAAAAGAAAGAAATTTCTTTTTTGATTTGGATAAAAATAAAAAAGAGGAAAGAAAAATGAAAATGCAGCCAAACTTCTTTTGTCTTCTTTATTTTTATTATTATCAAATTACAAAAAAGATTCCATAACAAATAATCACGAATGTTTCGGTACTGAGACAGCACCCTTATTAAGGCAAAAAAGTTTTAAAAGTGTATATAAAATAAAAATAAAAATAAAATACAATAAAATAAAATTTTTTCATATTGCAGTAAGAAGATTTCATTGTGGTTGTACAAATTTGGTCGTTAGATTATTGATTTTATTTTCAGGAATTCTTAATCTCATTTAAATCTCCTAAATGTTAATAATACATTATCACACTTTATAATAAAATATGGTATAGAATATGATGTAATATGGTGCAATATGATAAAATATAATACAGTATGATGTAATATTATGCAGTATGATATAATATGATAGAGTATCGTACAATATAATGTAATATGATGGAATGTGAAATAAAATGATACAATTCTATATGATAGGATAAAATATAATAAAATAGCATACTTTATCATATTGCATCATATTTCATCATATTGTATGACTTTGCATCATATTGCATGGTATTGCATTATATTGCATCATGGTACATCATATAGAATAATACTGTATCACATTTTTGTGCATAATTCCTGATAATAAAACAAAGAATTTAACGTTGAATAATTTCTTTTACTACAGATATTTTGTGAAAGTTAAGAAAAACCCTTTTTGCTCCTGAAAAAGAAAATAAAATAATATTCCTCCTTCGGCAAAAAGAAGAAAGAGGAAAGAAAAATGGATAGCCTACCAACCAAATCCGTTTCCTTCTCTTTTTTATACCTATCTTTCATCTTTCTTATTTTTTATATAAAAATAAAAAGAACAAAAGAAATAAGAAAGGAAGGGGATTTGGTTGATTGCCTTCTCATTTTTCTTTCCTCTTTTTTATTTTTATCCCAAGAAAAATTTTTGTTCTTTTTTTAAAAAATTTTTTCTTTATCTTTTTTTTCAAATTTTAAGAGTAACATTTTATAAGGGATGTCCAAATTTGGTCTTTGGAGTATTGGTTTTATTTTCAGGAATTCTGCACAAAAATATGATACAGTATTATAATATATGATGTAATATGATTCAATGTGATACAATGTGGTACAATAAGGCACAATATGATACATTATGTTAAAATATGACACACTATCACACTGTATTATACAATCTGGTACAGTATGATGTAACGTGATGCAATCTGATGAAATATGATGCAGTATGATTTAATATTATGCAATGTGATGTCATGTGATACAAAATCATAAAATACGATAGAATATGATAAAATATAATACAGTATCGTAAGAAATTATGAAATGTACAAGAACAAGGCAAATATGATACATTAGGATTAAATATGATACACTATCACACTTTATTATACAACTCGGTACAATATTATTAAATATAATGCAATGTGATGTATAATATGCAATGTGATAAATATAATACAGTATTGTAAAGTATGATGCAATATAAAAGAGTAATAATATAAGACAAATAAGATAAATAATGATAACATATCATACACTATCACACTTTATGATAAAGCCTGGTACAATATGATGTTACATGATGCAATATGATGTAATATGAAACAACATGGTGTAAGATGACGCAATATGAAGCAATATAATACAAAATGATACAATATGATACAATACAACTTAATATGATAAAATATAATACACTTTCGTACAATATGATATAATATAATACAATAAGGCACAGTATGATACCATATTTAAATATATGACATCACACTGTATGTTACAATGTGGTACAATAAAATGTAACATGATGCAATATGATACAATATGATACAATCCGAGATAATATGATAAAATATAATACACTTTCGTACGACAAATTATAATATAATACAATAAGGCACAGTATGATACCATATTTTAATATATGATATCACACTGTATGTTACAATGTAGTGGAATATGATGTAACATGATGCAATATGATAAAATATGTTGTAATATGATAAAATATGCTGTAATATGATAAAATCTGATGTAATGTCATACCAAATGATAAAATTCGATCCAATGTGATAGAATATGATACACTATTACGCTTTGTGATAAAACATGGTACAATATTGACGTAACATAATGAAATATAATGTAGTATGATACAATATGATGTAATGTGATACAAGATCTTAAAATACGATGGACTATGATAAAGCATAATAAAGTATCGTAAAATATGATGCAATATAAAAGAATAAGGCAAATATGATATATTATGATAAAATATGATGATAATATGATAATATTAAGATAAAAATATAAAATTGAGATGAAAATAGGATAATATTGGGCAATAAGGCACAATATGTTAAAATATGATACACTATCATACTGTATTATAAAATTGGGTACAATATGATGAAATATGCTGAAACATGATGAAATACGATGTAATATCATAGAAAATGATGAAATATGATATAATATGATGCAATGTGATGTAAAATAATGCAATATGACGCAATATGATTCAATATGATACAATACTATACAATACGATAAAATATGATGTAATATAATACAATAAAGCGCAATATGATACAATATGTTAAAATATGATACAATATCACAATTTATAATAAAACATGGTACACAATGATTTAAAGTAATGCAATATAATGTAATATGAAGCAATATGATGTAAAATGACGCAATATTATGCAATGTGATACAATATGATACAATACCATACTATAGGATAAAACATGATGTAATATGAAGCAATAAGGCACAATATGATACAATCTGTTAATATATGATACACTATCATACTGTATTATGCAATGTGGTACAATATGATGTAACATGCTGCAAAATGATGAAATATGATGTAATATGATCCAATTTGAAGTAATGTGATAAAAAATGATAAAATACGATAGAATATGATAAAATATAATACAGTATCGTAAAATATTATGCATTATAAAAGAATAAGACAAATATAATACATAATGATAAAATATGATACACTATCACACTTTATAATAAAAAATGGTACAATATTATGTAACATGATGCAGTGTGATGTAATAAGAAGCAATGCGGTGTAAGATAACGCAGTATGATACAATATGATACAATACAATACAATATGATAAAATATGATGTATTATGAAGCGATATTATGTAATATAATACAATAAGGCACAATATGACACAATATGTTAAAATATGATACACTATCATACTTTATGATACAATGTGGTACAATATAATGTAACATGATGTAATATGATGAAATGTGGTGTAATATGATACAAAATGATAAAATATGATAAAATAACGTAAAATATGTCACAATGTAATGCAATATGACAAAATGCTTGAAGTAGAACATGAGCAGCTGAAACGTCTGCGAGCACACGTATTAGTTACAACATAGGAACAGTCCGGATTTAAAGGCTACTATCACGTCGCACACGTCGGGCTTGTCAATGAATAGATAACGACAGAGAATGAGCCAGTTGAGGCGGTTTGATACATCGGCGACATCGCCGTGGCATTCATTTGTAGAATTCATTCATAATAGTACGATTCCCTCAGGCAGTGTTTCCCAACTATATCGCTCTATATTTTTCAATTCAGCACTCTCATGAATCACGCATATTTGTAGCAATTTTTAACTGCTAAGAAATATTTTACTCTTTTCTCAACAGATTATCATGTAACCTTTACCATTTCTTTTTTTAGCAGAATTTGTATAAGACCTGATCTTACAAAATTTCATAAATTCCTAAGAAATTAAAAAAACTTATATTTTTCTATTATTAGCTTCGCTTCAAAATTCTACCAAATCTTAAAAGCATCTGATTTGTATTAATTCTTATCTTATGGATTGATTAGATTTTAATAAATGATGGCTTATTCTTTCCGAGAAGACATTCTCTACAACTTTACTGTTTCCACTTTTCAAAGTATATTTTTTTATGTCTAAAGTCGTTAGAACAATTTTTTTACAACATTTTTAAAAGAAATAATTATATTTCGATTTTGTTTAGTTATTCCAAAAATAAGAGACAGTACAGTTATACAGAATGGTTTCCTGGAAAAATCAGCCCTCATTTATTTATATACAGTCATTTTTTTTAAATTGATAAGAAGCGACGGTTAGAAACAATTCAATTGACAAAAACATTGTTAAAATTAGTGCTTTTTTTGTGACTTGTAACATTTTTAATAAAAAATAGTCTTTTTTATTTAAAATTACATGAGTCATAATATTTTGATTCTCAAAACCATAGAAAATTTTTTTTCTCCAGATATCTAACTTTTGGCGGGAAATTCAAACATAAAAAAATTTGCATATTTTGGTTTCCTTTATTTACGAGATTAATCTAAATTACTATCTTAGTTGTTGTTACAACAAAATAATCTCTCAAACAACAATTGTTAGCAACTTGTTCGTTTTCCTGAAAATCCTCAAAAAAAGCAAAATTGCAGTTTTTAAACAAATTCATGCTAAAGAAGGTATTTTTGGGAAGGTATTTTCCAAATAATTTTAAGTTGTTTAAACAATTATTATTTTCTAAAAGAATTTTTTTCTTCCTGTAAACCGTTAACATTTATTATCTTGCGAGAAAAATTATAAAAATTTTATGAATGTCAAATGTTGTAGTTCTTTTTTTTACATATTTGGTAAATAATTAAGTAATTTTCATTTGTTAAAACAGTTTTTTAACCCAGAAATCGATAAAAGTTATTATTTTCCGGAAATAATTACACAATTAAAAAATGATGAGGGCATTTTATTTTTAAAGTAGCATTTCTGTTTGTTTTTAAATATCTAAGAAATTCTATCGATTTGAAAATGTTATTCTTTTTATGAACATTTTCTCAGTAAACAACTTTACATCTTTTCTACGACCAAAATCTCGCCCGTTGATATATTCAAAAATTTTGCAGGTATTAAAAAATTTATAGAATTCCTAAAAATAAAAACAAGAATCCAAACAACAAACTTGGACAACCACTATTATTATCATATCACATTAAAAAAAATACTAGTAAATAAGAAAAGATTAGGCAGGCCGGAACAGCAACGAAAAAACAATTCTCTCACTTTGATACCTGAGAATCAATTTTCGTTGCTGTTTCTACGTTCTACTTGATTTTATTTTCAAGAATTATATACATTAACTTTATAATTAAACATTAAATAGGATTTTAAATTTGAATTTAATGTCGTTTAACTTTATTAAAATGCAATATTAAAAAAATTATATTCATTCAGAAATCTGATATTGTTCTATCAACATTTTCACATCACACCTCTTTCAAATGTTATCGACATAGGGCTTGATTTAAAATCTATATTTAAATGTCAATTTTTAATAAATTCTATCCATCTAGAAACCTTTTGCTTTTATATCATTGGTTTATATTTGAAACAAATTCAATTTTTTCATAATTTGTACATTTTTATAAAATGCTTCAAATTTTTTTCAGCAGGTCATCATTAATGATATTTTTTAAGCAAAAATTAAAAATCTTAACCTTTATCGTGAAATTAAACAACCCCTCAAAAGACCGAAGTTACTTAATAAATCAAATTATTATTATTTTTTTTAATATTGAAAATATTTTGCTTCTTCAGTTATCTGAGGACAAAATGAGCTAAGAATTGCTTAATTTTTCTAGATGATCAATTTAAATTGAATTTAAATCTTGTAGCTTAAAAAGATTCTTTGTTTTGACAAACAAAGTAAGTCTAGTTAGTTTAGACGACCAAAGCCAAATTGGTTGGTTTAGACGTCAAAAGTCGGATCAGAGTGGTTAGTTTAGACGGCCAAGGCCATTTCACAATGATTAGTTTAGAAAACGAAAGGAAGAGTAGTTAGTTTAAAAGACCAGCGCCAGATTAATTAGATTAGATGCGGAAAGCCAAATCAGAGTGGTTAGTTTAGACGCCCAAGGCTATTTCATAGTGATTAATTTAGGCGAACAAATCCAGAGTGGTTCGTTAAGACGACCGACGCCAGTTTGGTTCATTTACATGACGAGAGCCTGTTCAGAGTGGTTAGTTTAGACGTCCAAAAACAGATCAGATTGATCAGTTTAGACGACCAAAGTCATTTTATAGTGAAGTTTAGGCTAACAAAGCGTTAGCAGTCAGTTTAGACGACAAACGCCAGATTATTTAGTATAGATGATGAAACCCAGATCAAATTGGTTAGTTTATAAAACCAAGGCCATTTCAAAATGATTAGCTTAAAAAACCAAAGAGTTGTAGTTAGTTTAGACTCCAACGCTAGATTACTTAACTCAGATGACGAAAGCCAGATCAGAGTGGCTAGTTTAGACGATCACGGCTATTTCATAATAATTAGTTTAGACAAAAAAATAAAATCAGTTTAGACGACCAACACCCGATTGGTTGGTTTACACGTCGAAAGTCGGATCCGAGTAGTTAGCTTAGACGTCCAACAACAGATCAGAGTGATTAGTTTAGACGACGGGTGCCAAATTGGTTAGTTTGGACGATACAAGTCAGATCAGAGTAATTAGTTTAGACGGCCAAGACCATTTCACAATGATTAGTTTAGAAAATGAAAGGAAGAGTAGTTAGTTTAGAAGACCAACGCCAGATTAATCAGATTAGATGACGAAAGCCAAATCAGAGTGGTTAGTTTAGACGCTCAAGGTCATTTTATAGTGAAGTTTGGACAAACAAAGCGTGACCAGTCAGTATAGACGGCAAACGTCAGATTGGTTAGTTTAGATGAGTTAACGCAGATCAAAGTGGTTCATTTATAAGACCAAGACCATTGCACAATGATTGGTTTAGACAAAAAAAGAATGAGTAGTTAGTTGGGACTACTAACACCAGATTGGTTAGTTTGGAAGACGAAACCCAGATTGGATTGGTTATCTTAGACATCCACGGCTATTTCATAGTGATTTAAAAAAAAACGAAGCCTAGGTAGTAAGTTTAGACGACCAACGCCAGATTAGTTTGTTAACATGACAAGAGCCACAACCAACTGGTTAGTGTAGATGTTTAACGGCAGATCAAAGTGATTAGTTTAGACGTCCAAGGCCATTTCATAGTGGAACTTAGACAAACAAAGCCAGAGCAGTTAGTTTAGACTCCAACGCTAGATTAATTAGCTCAGATGACGAAAGCTAAATCAAAGTATTTAGTTTCGATGTCGAATAACAGATCAGGATGATTAGTTTAGACGATTAAAGCCATCAAATAGTGATGTTTAGACAAAACAAGCGAAAATAGTAAGTTTAGACGACAAACGGCAGATTGGTAAGTTTCGATGACGAAAGCCAGATCAAAGTGCTTAGTTTACAAGACCAAGGCCACTTCACAATGATTAGTTAAGACAAACAAAGAATGAGTAGTTAGTTTAGACGACCAATGCCAGATTGGTTAGTTTAGAAGAGAAAACGCAGATTAGGTTGGTCATTTTAGACGCCCACAACAATTTCATAGTGATTGTTTCAGAAAAAACAAAGTATAGGTAGTTAGTTTAGACGATCAACGCCAGATTGATTAGATAAGATGACAAGAGCCACTTCAGATTGGTTAATTTAGACCTTCAACGGCATATCAAAGTGATTAGTTTAGACGTCGAAGGCCATTTCATAGTAAAGTTTCGACAAACAAAGTCAGAGCAGTTAGTTTAGACGACCAACGCCAAAATAGTTAATTTACACGACCTAGGCTATTTCATAGCAGTGATCCCAGATCTGAAACCGCATTCACTCCAATACAATGACAGGTCTATGTCCGTGTGAAAATAGTAGGAGACCATAGCACATGACTAGGTTGCGCGCGCAACACATTTCT
>JAAAKG020000031.1:2409640-2435773 GCA_010014905.2 Druon quercuslanigerum
GGAACGCCCCCCCCCCCCCTCCCGTAACTAAAATTAAAAAAACATCTCCCCCCCCCCCCCCCCCACTGGAGCTTTTGCATAATTTAAGTACGGTCCCTTCAGGCTATACCCACAAACACGATGCCCTGGCTTGGCGAAGAAAAAATCTTCACACAGGACTCACGTAATGAAGAAATAAAGAAAGAAAGAAATAAATAAATAAATAAAAAAAGCCTCGCCTGAGGAGGCGCGAATTTCTTGGCTCAGGACGCGAACAGGTGCATGACGTCAGGTGGGCAGTAGTTCAGGGCCGAAAAAGGAACTTTTCGTGAAATCCGGTGACGATAAAGGTTCCCTATTCTCCTCCTCGATGAGCAGTTCTTTCGACCGTTTTTCAGCGGATGTCAGAACAGTGGACAAATAGTAATCGAAAATGAGCACACTATTGTGCTCAACTGTCCTTTCACCACTTGTATAGTTGGAAAATATTCTGACCCTATTGCGTGTCGTGGCATCCTCGTTGTACAATATTCCATGCATCGGTGGGTACCCACAGTACGAAACGATTTGACAAGGAGAAAACACTGTCCGAGCTGTTACTGTTGTTATTATTTGTATAAATCTTTTAATATTCGAATTAGATTCGCTTGAGAATGCAGGACTATCGTCGTCCTCTGCTCAGTGATTCACTGTGATTCACGATTCCCTCGGTTTGTCTTGGAGGCCGTTCAGGATGCGTTGTTAAATAAAAAAATTACCATCTAGCATTCCAAACCGAGATTCTCTCATCTGATAAGAAAGTAATAAAGTTTTTTATGAAACATTCAACTGTCTCTTCAAAGTAGCCATAAGCATTTCCAGTATTTGCTGAATACGATGTGTCTACTTTCAAGTCGATAAGACTGATTCAATCTGTGAGAGAAGGCGTTAATGCATCAAAGAAACCTCTTTTTCAAAAAATTGTGCTACTTGAATTTCAAAAATTATAGAATTAGAGAGATAAATCTTGAATCCAAAAAACATTTCTTTTATACAAAACATCTTTTTAGCTAATTCAAAAATGTGAAGTTATTTATTAATTTAGTCCGTTAAATATTAACTGAACCAATAAATTTTTTATTTATTAAATGAAATGAAAGTTAAAGAAATTTAAAAAATTTTCAAGAAATTAATCAAGATTTAGCAATTTTTTAGGATTTTAAAAATGTTTCATTACATTTCAATGGCTTTCTGAAATTTCAACCGAGAAATGTGAAAATTCTATTAAAAGAGCTGAATTGTCAATGCAAAAAGAATAATTTTCAAAAAAGAAGTGACACAACTATAAACTAAGGAGAATCAATTTTAACGAACATGAATTTTCTATCAAAAAGCGGAATTTCCAACAAAATAGTTACGATTTGGAACTAAAAAATTCAGTTTTTAAGCAAAACGAAAATAGTTAAATTTTCCATTAAAAAATTAGTTTTCACATTTAAAAAACTAATCTTCTACAAAACAATTGAATTTCGCACCCAACAATATGAAATATAAAAAAAATTCTAACCAAACAGTCCAATTTTCTGTTAATGAAATTAATTTCTATCCCAAAAAAGAAAATTTTCAAAAAGTAATTTTAATTTTCAAATAAAAAATTGATCTTTAAACAAAACAAAAAATGAATTTTTAACTCAATTCGTATATTTTGAATAAAAGAGTTAAATTTCCAATCAAAGAGAATAATTTTCCGATAAGAAACGAATTTATCAACCAAATATTTCACTTTTTGGTGGTACATTCAATTACTGCTTGGTAAAAAATTCACTTTTTTAAGTCGATAATTATTTTATTTTAATAAAAATTTCATTATCCTATTTTAAAATTTAACTATTTGGATCAAAATTATTTTGTTTTTTGTAGAAAATCATTCATTTCGGTTAAAAGTCAACTATTTGTTTAAAAATGCAAAAAGTTAGTTGAATATTCATCTGTTTAGTTAGAAAATTAATTTTTTTAGTGAAAAATTGAAATTCTTTGTTGAAACATTGGGGGGGGGGGCAAAAAAGTATTTTCTTTAATTAAAGATTCAACTATTTAGTTAAACATACATTTTTTATGGAAATTTCATATTTTCATGTGGAAAATTTAATTGCTTTATAGAAGACTCCTCTTTTTTAATGGAAAACTACTTTTGTTATTGAAAATTTAACTGTTTGGTTAAAAATACGTCTTTTTAGTAGAAAATCTTCTTAGTTGAAAATTTAACTATTTGATTAAAAAATGAACGTACTTTGTTCAAAATTTCTATTTTGGGTCAAACATTACATTTTTTATTTAAAATTTAATTATTTGATTGAAAATGACGTTTACCTATTTTCTACAGAAAATCCATCTTCTTGTCTTCAGAATGACACAACTTAGTTGAAAATTATATTTTTAATTCATATATTTTGTTGAGAATTTATATTTTTAATTTAAAAATTCAACTATTTCGTTAAAAATTCATCTAATTTGTTCAAAGCTCGTATTTTTTGGTCGAAAATTAGTCTTCTTATTTAAGAATTCAACTTTATCTAAAGTTTATCTAAAGTTGAACTATTTTATTAAAATTTACTTTTTTGTTGAAACGTCATATTTCATACGATATTTTGTAAATTTATATTTTTAGATGAAAAATTTAAACATTTAGTTGAAAATATATGTAATTTGTTAGAAATTCGTCTTTTTGTTAGAAAAATAATCTTTTTAGTCGCAAATTCAACTTTTTGGTTAAAAATTAATGTATTTCGTTAAGAATTCTTCTTTTGAAAAAAAACATTAATCTTCGTTGAAAATTCATCTTTTTTGTATTATTATTATTATTAAATTATTTATTAATTATTTATTTCATATTATTGTTATTCTTTGTGTGTTTTTTTTTATTCCAGGTGTCTTTATCTGATTCTATTACCAAATAGCATCCTGATCACGTGGTCGACTACAATTCAGTCAGTCCTAAAATGTGACCGCATACGCTCAACGGACAGTGTAAACAGTAAGTTGCTGTTAAAACGATTTAATTAGCTTTCGGAACGAATAGTAGGTAGAGGTCGAACGATGCAGACTAAAGTCGGCGTCAAAAGTACGCGGCCCTCACTTTGAGCGCTCACTACTCGTTAAAAAAAAATCGCAGAAAATTCTAGCCAGGTAGACGTGACAGCTTAAAGTCTCCCGCGTTGAACGATACATATATTATTGTTTCAAAAAATTTTTAACGCTAGCGCTGATGGAAAACGTGTCAAAAAATGAGGTTGTGGAGGCACCCAAGATAAGATTTTGCGGAAAAACGGTTTGTAATTAGCAAACAATCTGATATTTCGAAATTTTGAAAACTCCGGTGCATTCTAGACACCTTGAAGAGCGTCTGTGAATTTTTTCAGATTTTTTAAGACTTCCAGCTGGTTTTGGGAAGTCTCAGAAGTCGAGGCTAAAAAAAGTGCCTCCACAACCTCGTTTTTTGACACGTTTTCCATCAGCGCTAGCGTAAAAATTTTTTTAGAACAATAATATACATGTTGTTCAACGCGGGAGACTTTAAGCTTTCACGTTTACCTGGCTAGAATTTTCTGCGATTTTTTTTGAACGAGTGGTGAGCGTTCAAATTGAGGGTCGCGTACTTTTGACGCCGTCTTTAGGTGAAGAGATCGCGAAACGGTGGCGCGGACCGTATTGTATTCTTCGAGGGCAGCTAGTACATTATGTATGAGAGTGTACACTGTACTCGTACTCACCAGCGATTACATAATGGCTCAGCTTGTTTATGCTCGCATGTAAACAGCGATCAATGGAGCAGTCACAATCGCTCGACCAGTTACTCGCGTATATGGTCTCTCTCTGCACTCAGCTGACACTCGTCCGTTCTACTGGCCATGAATTATTAGTGCAAAATAAAGTCGTGCGCCATTGGAAAATGCATCAGCATCGTCGACGAGACAAGACGTAACGACCAGTCCGACGGCTGATCGTATTAATTGTTTATCGTAATCTCAGACATTAGGAACTGTCCGGGCTCTGGAAAACGCTAGCGCGATTGTTCGTTTTTTTTCTATCTTTTTCAATTCCTAAGATTTCGAGTCAGAATATATTACATTATCAATCAAATAGAGTCAAATCTGGATTTAGTGTTCGGTTTTGAGGCTCAGGGTTGCCATAAATCTGTCTTTCCACGCCTGAGTGAACATCGTACATCACTCGCACATCTATTCGCACCAATCCCCGTGGCGTCAATCCTCGGAAAGACTATATTTATAAGAACAATAAACAAAAAAAATAGTTTACACATACATAGAGAGTTGATACATTGAAATTATAAGCAACAAGAATATTTTTTACCAAAAAGATACATTTTTATCATAATACAAAAAATTCTGACAAAATAGTTGCCTTTTTTAACAAGAAGATTAACTTTATTGCCCCAAAAACATTTTTTGTTGAATTAACCAAAAGATTTGGTAGAAGCAACCAAAAAATTTAGTTGGATCACTCAAATATTTTTTTGTACATATAACAAACAAAAATGATCTTGATTCAACCAAATCGTATTTTTAACCAGAGTTGAATTGAAAGAAAAATATTTAGTTAAATTATTATTGTTAAAAAAACTTATTTTCTAACAAAACAGTAGAATTTTAACCATTATGTATGTATTTTTCACCAAATAGCTGAATTTTCCAATTTTAAAGGATAAATTTCCAGCCAAAAATCAAATAGTTTAATTTTTAGATAGAAAAATTAATTTTCAACAAAAAAAGAAATGAATTTTCAAGAAAAAAATAATTTGTTAAACCTAGGAGTAGCCAAAAGATAAAGCCAGCAAAAAAATTAATTTTTAAATAAAAAAAAATTGCAAGAACTTGCATCAATTTTTAACCAAATAGTTGAATTTTTAAACAACAACAAAAAATTTTCATCAAAAAAATAACTTTCTAACAAAATATACCAAACTCTAACCAAGTAGTTAAATTTTCGACCAAAAAGAAAAACTTCATATGAAAAAGAAGAATTTTTAACAAATCATATAAGTTTTTTACTTTATAGTCAAATTTTTAAACTAAAAAGATGCATTTTCAAAAAAATACATAAATTTAACAAAAATTAATTGCTAACCGAATTATTGAATTTTGAAGACGAAAAGACTAATTTTATTCACAACAAAATTTAAATTTCAACCGAAAAATGTAATTTTTCAACAAGAAATTAATATTAATAATTAAAATTAATAACTAATAGCTCATATTTAAACCTAAAAATTATTTTTTAACTGAAAAAAATAAATACTTTAACAAAAAAGATATTTATTCAAAAATAAACAAGAGAATTTTTAATCAATGGGGTTGTTTTAAGCAGTTCAACGAAAAAAGAAGAATTTTTTACAAAATTGTTGAATACTCGACCAAATGGATAAATTTTCAAGTGCAAAAGATCTGACTTCAACTAAAAATGAAATTGCTATATTTTTAGTTTAAAAAATTGAGTGAAAAATATGAAATTTTAAGTAGTTACAATAAAACTAAATAGGCTAACTTTCAAACAGACAATGGAGCAGTTATATTTTCAGATAAAAAATGAATTTTCAACTAGAAAAGATCAATTTTCAGTTAAATAATTTATTTTTTAATAGAAGAATTGAATCTATAATAAAATTAAATTTCCAACAAAATAGTTCTATTTTCAATCAAGTACTTTAATTTTTGACAAATACATATAAATAATACTTTTAGCAAACGAAAAAGAACTTTCAACCCAAAATAGTTGGATTTTCTTATTGGGTAGGGCAAAGAGCATAAAGTCTAAAATATAAAATAATTTTGAAACTTATCTTGTTTTATTGAACTTTACCGTCGAAAAGTCATCTTTCGCAAAAAACGCAAACATTAAAAATATTTATCATCAGGAGACGTACTAAAATTTAGCTTAGCTTATTGCCGGGCCAGTGATGAGCCACAGTTGCATCCGACCTGCTGAGAATTTTTCGAATTTGTCTGGAAATTTGGTCAGGGGAGAGGAAAACTGCAGAAAATCATTTTTCTAAGAAGAGCCGTCTCTCCAATGGTCGATAATGAAGAATTAGAAGAAGAAGAAGAAGAAGAAGAAGCAAGAAGAACAAAAAGCGGATGAAGAGCCGGATGGTGGAAATGTAGAAAGAAACGTAAAAAGACATGTAATCTAAATATTCAAGGATATATAGGAATACGGTAATTGCAAATTGGGACGAGGTTTCCGTTTTAGAGTGGAGGTCCGGAAAGTTGAATAGCGATTTCTCAGAAGGCTGGAAGCCAGGCGAGGCCAGTCCAGGCCAGTCCAGGCCAGGCCAGAGTACCAATCTCGCGGCGTGGCATGGCATGGCATGGCAGTCGCGATGCAAAAATGTAATTAAAGGCGCGCGCACATAATGAAAGTGGATGGCGACGGGCTCGACTGGCGCGGCTCGAGACTGCTGCGATACGAGTGAATGACGCCCGAAGGCCACGGAGGTGCTGCAACGCGATATTGCAGTATTTAGTATTTACGTAAATGTGCTCCTATACCTATGCATACACCTATACCTATAACTATAGATACACACCCCGGGGAATCGATTCATGTCATCTCGCTAAATACTATATAGAAGGAAAAACGGAACTCAAATAGGAAAATAAGAAAATGGGAAAATAGGAAAACAGGAAAATATGAAAATAGAAACCCAGGGCGGTATAATCGCAAGCGCAAATTATAATATACGGTTAACCAGATTACTGACATTAGTTCTTCCAATGTCCAAGATCGCAATAATGACACACAGCGACTACCCAGGACGAGAAATTAATTTACAAACACAACTTTTATGTGTAGAACCCCCTTTATAAGAAAAAAAAAACATTTTTTATAACTGATGCATTTTTATGGCTGTTTATCATGCATGGGGAGCGATCAAGACCCTATGACCTTGAATATCGTCACTTAAGATTCGCTCCACAGGCATGAAATACGCAAATCCATAAAAAAAATTATAAATAAAATTATTAGAGGTACTGTTTTAAAAAAAGTTGAATCTTCAAACAAAAAGGATTTTTCTGTCTATGAATTAAATAAATTTTCTTCAAAATATTAAATGTTAAAATCTATGAGCCAAATTTTCTGAAAGGCAGTGGAATTTTTAAACAATGAGGGTGATTTTTTAATAAAATTGTTAAATTTTCAACAAAATAGGAGAATTTTACAGTGAATAGTTTAATGTTTTAACAAACGGCTGTTTCTCATGCCTGAGGAGCGAACCTGAAACTCCTATGACCTTGAAAAGCGTCACTAAAGCTTAAGGTTCGCTTCACAGGCACGAAATAAAAAAAATCGACAAAAATATTTTAAATAAAATGATTATCGGCATTCTGTTCCAAAAAAATTGAATCTTCAACCAAAAAGGATTTTTCTGTCAATGAATAAAATAATTTTTTATCAAAATATTAAATTTTTAAGTCGAAGAGAAAAATTTCCTAAAATAAAAATACAGTGGAATTTTCAACCAAGTAGCTAAGTTTTCTAGAAAAAAAAAAGAACAATTTTTGACGAAGCAGTTAATTATTCAACCAAGAAGGGTGACTTTTTAATAATTAATTTTTCAAGAAAATAGGAGAAATTGGGAGTCAATAGTTTAATACTTTAACAAAAATATGAATTTTCAAATGAGAAGATTAATTTTAGAACAAAAAGTACTTCAAACAATTAATTTTCTAACAAAAAAAAAATAATTAAAAAAATACTTAAATTTGTAATCAAATAGATGAGTCTTCAAACAATAAAATGAATTTTTGATAAACTAGATCAACTTTCAAATATAATAAAAAAACTTGTAATACGAATTTTTCAGATTTTATTCCAAAACGAAAAATTTTCTACAACACAGTCGAATTTTTAACCAAACATTTGAATTTTTTTTTAAATTGACTTTTCAGCAAAGCAGTTGAATTTTCAAAAAAAAAAATTTAATTTGGAACTGAAACGTTGAATTTCCCTCAAGAATAAATTAAATTGCTACCAAAACAGATAAATTTTTAAATCAAATTGAAAAATTTTAATAAACAATTTAAATTTCCCACCAAAAAAGATTTTTTAGTCAAAAACAAACAAAATTTCAACCATATTGTTGTATTTTCCAGTTAAAAAAAACAACAATTTTTAAAAAACTATTTGAATTTTTACCCACTAATTTTTTAAAAAAAAAGTTTAATATTTTAACAAAAAGATGAAGTTTCAAACTAGAAAATTAATTTAAAAAAATAAAACAAATTTAACAAAAAATAAAACTAATTTTCAAAAAAAATACTTAAATTTGTAAGCAAAGAGATTGCAACTGCAACAAAATTCCTAAATTTTAAATAAAACAGTGAAATGCTCTACCAAACAGTTAAATTTTTAACCAAATGGTTGAATTTTCAAAAAAATAGATGAATTTTTAACAAAATAACCAAAAATATTGATTTTTAATAAAAAAGCTTAATTTTCAATACGCAACCAAATTAAATAAATTTGTGAACAAAAAAATTATTATTTATAACAAAATAGTTTTATTTTTCACGCAATAAATGAGTTTTCAACTAAAACGATAATATGTTCAACCGAAAAAATATTTTCCAGCCGAAAATTTTATTAGCTATCAATAGTTTAATTTTCGTTCAAGAAGACAGAAATTCAACGAAAATAATAAATCTTCTACCAAAAAAATGAATTTTTAACTGAAAAGGCGAATTTCAATCTGAGATGCTGAATCTTCAACTTTAAAAAATGAAGTTTCACACAACAAGAATTCAACTATTTCAGTGAAAATTTAATTTTTTCATAAAAAATTTATCTTTTCGTTTAAAATCAACAATTTGATTGCAATTTTTTTCTCTATTTTCTGAAAAATCTTTGATCTTGAAAATTTAATTCTTTTCCATAAAATTCAACAAGTTCTCGAAAAATATTTTCTTTACTAATAATAAATTCCTCGCGCGAATGATTTATTCATGGAAACGTAGAAAATAAATGCGAGAATCAATATCTCGTATAAAACTCCTGTATACTTTAGAACATCGATCAGAAGACTAAACAATTAAATGGAAATTATTATTTCTTAACTGTATTTTTTTTAGGCAATGAATTGCACGCTATGCTGAATGTTTTCTTTCAGTCTAGACTCCATAGATGATGAATTTTATATATCCGTAGAATAATTTTTTGTAAATGATTAGAGAATTAGTAATATTATCTTATAACCACTAAACTGTCGGATAGATTACTATCAAATGTTGTCATCGTACCGATTACTGAATCCGGCACAAATGACGTAAGAGGTTCTGATAGTAATGCAATAATGATGGAACGTGATATCTAACAAGTTTTCGTTTGTTTGCTATTCATGTAGTCAAACAGAAACACATAAATTAACACCCTGTTCTTAATAACATTCATAAATGTAATCTTAAATTGGCTATCTTGATTGATTTTCTATTTCCGATTTAATACAATTTATTCATTTTCTTTTTTACCGATTTTTTAATGTGAAAACGTCATAAACATGAAAAACAGGAAGAAACATACATATTTTTTAAATTAACCTTTTCTGAACAAATATCTTCCACTTTGCTCCGCTGGGAATCGAACCACAAAACCTCCGATTAACGGTCGGGTGCTTTTCCCTTAAGCTGCCGGAAAGATCGAAAAAAGAATCCTTTTTCGGAAATACGCGCATTATTGTGTCAGGTGTTAAATATTCAAATTTGTCAAGGAATCTATATTATCATCAGAGAATAACAGAAGTTCCTAACTTTTTTGCAGACTAGATGGAGCTATGAATAAAAGTTTTTAAAATAAAATCTTTCTGATAAAATATCTCTAGTAGCTTAAGAGAAAAGCACCCGACCAGCAATCGGAGATCTTTATCAGAAAAAATTTGACGTTAAGAATAACTGTTATTCTCTTATGATAATATAGGTTCCTTGAAGAACATAGACAGTAAATATCGTGGCTTAAACCTAGTATATTAATTCCGCAAAAGAAATGGAGGAAAGGGTTTGAAACATTGTTTAGAGTGTCTGACATTTTTGATCCTCATTGTCATTATCTAAGAGTTAATAACCAAGGGGATCGGAATTGTATGAACAAATGTGTACCATCACTGATGCATACACATTTATCTGGATTAAGTAGCTGTCGTATGAACAAGTGGTGCAATGGAGGGAGCGCCACAGGGTGAATGATAGGGGAACTCGTGTGAGAAGCAATTAATGTATGCTAATGGGACTCTTTGCTCCTTGTGTTCAACGGGAGACCACAAAGTGGGTGTCCTCTTTCTTATTTATGATATATGGATCACTTGTATATTTTCTGCAGGAACTTATCTCAAGAGCAATAAGTATGTGGTCAAAATTATATGGCAGGTTCCTTTTGTGCAATACCTTGTTCATTCTAATTGGATGTTTATATTGCATCCACAACGAAAGAAAGTCGTTGATGGTTGATGATCTAAACCACTCTTTATGATTTGACCCCTTATTTTATTACGCACAAGCACCAAACAGCAGACAGGTTTCAGCAATTAATGCTCTCTGGCCAGAGTGGTTCGTTTAGATGACCACTTGCAGAGCGGTTTGTTTAGATTATCATCAGCAAGATTTTGAGTTTATACGACCAACACGAAAGTGGTTGATTTAGATCACCAAAGGTCCGAGTTTAGATTTTAGAAGGAAGCGAGCGACTTGAAGTTTGGCGGGTCAAAAAAATTGACCTCGCGGACCCGACTGACCCGGCGCGCGTCCGAGCTGACAGGCAGGGCCAGCCGACGATTAAACTTCCCGTTAATATTGCCGGCCTCACCTCTCTCGCGGATGTTTTCTCTTTCTAACCTCCTCGCCTTCGCGGCTCACCTACACCTCGGCACTTCGGTCGGCACTCAGGAACTCATGAATATTTATGTACTTCGTAATCCAATACCTCGCACGCACTGCCAAACTTCACCGTTTGTGAGATGACGAGAGGAACGTGCAAACCAACCTTTCATCGAGCTTCCAGATCGCATTTTACAGGTACATCAGTTTTCGCAGGTGATGCTCATACGAAAAAGCAAAGGAATAATAAAAAAACAATTAAATTACTGATATCGTCTATAAAAGTCAATACAAGAAGAGTTTGCAGTCAACGTATATGAATACTTACAATATTCAATAGGTTTACTGTCAAAAATTGTTATAATTTTCAAATAATAAAAAATGTGATTTGAAATTACAGTCTAGGTAGCATGAATTGAAATCACAATGTTTGTTAGATCATTCTACAACATAAATATTTTAGTGTTCCTATACCTATAATAATACTATCCTACCGGGAACCAGTAACAAATAACTCAATTACATTTTATTTTCGTTTACGAAATCAAATTGACAAAAAAAAACTATGCATAAAGAGAATTAGCTGACTATTAAAAAGATATTCAACGTTGAAACGAAGAAAAAGAAACACTTTCTATACACTATAATGGTATATTTATTCCTTTGCAGGAAAGAATTGTTCTCACACATTCTTTGTGAATTCTCGCTTCGTTTCCTCTTTTCGAGTGCAGGAAGAGGCCTAAGAAGGACGTATAGCAAAGGGGAGGTAAAGTTTCAGGATGAAAAATTTTCGTTACCATTTCCGGATCGACGTAGAGCTGTCAAACCATCGAGACCAGTGGCCGCACATAGACAGACAGGGAATGAGGCAACCCTGTCATTATTCTTCCAAGTCACCGTATGCTTTCACGGTTCCGCTAGGCAACCCCTCATAATTTAAAACCCCAAGCAACGGAGGAATTCTAAGCGCCGCGTACAACCTGTCGCGCAGGAGTGCCACCAAATGCCACTGCTAACGTGTTCTTCTTGACAAAACAGTCAAATTGCCCCAACTTAACGATGCCCCCTTCAGTTAGCATTTGGATATATTTTCGGAACAAGAATGTCGCATTCAAATGAATGTAACGGTTACTTGACTCTACCTAGATTATTACAAATGTGTCTCTGTTTCCTGGATAAGATGGTCCTAATGTTTTCCTTTGAAGATTACGAATAATTGAAGTGATACAACATATTATTACCCGTAGCTGTATCAAGTCTTGAAAATAAATTCCTGATAGAAGTGACTATCTTCGAGAAAAATCCTGATCAATGGTGCAGTACAAGGATCAAAATTTTTATAAAATCACCTCACGCAATTTGTGGATGACATCTTACAAAAATATATGTAAGAGTAGATGAAAAGAGTGTAGGTAAGATTAAATTTGAAAGGGAGGCTAGGTCGCCGAAGTTCGCAGATTTGAGGTCGGCATACAGCGAAGCAGCGGCATCCTGCCTTTGTAAGTCTTCTTTCTCTCATTTGTTTTCTTCTCTATTTCTTTGCCTCTTCCCTATATTTCCCTCTGGTTTTCCTTCACGACTGTGGAGTTGTTTACTGGCGGTTTAGCTTAGCTCAATTTTACTGAAACTGGTACTGGTATACATGAGGATACCAGCAAGCAAAAGCGACGGCAGGCATTATTTGTTCAAGATGCCACTAATGGAAATACGATTAGCGATTCGCTACAAGTTTTTTTTTGCGCATTCAGTTTTGAAAAATTTGGCTCGAATGTTCAACAAACTTTATCTCGTATGTCTTTCAAACGTACGCAGTTTTGAGGATAGACATTTCACAGTGTGATACCTATTTTCTCGGATATTTCACGTCAACATTTTCTTGTCCATCCAGAGAGTCTTTTCAAATTTTCTAATTCTGATGTACTATTTCATAAACGATGTAACGTGTTGATGCGCGTCTACTGTCTCTAACATAAGAAGGTGGAGATCAGAGTGGATCGCCTTGGAGCCCGAGAGGCGCCCCGCCCCGCCCACCGTCTCGGAGCCCTTTGAGTTTTGTACTCTTCATCCAAAACCATAGGACTAGAGCCCTCAGTTAAGCCAGTCTTACACAGCTATAAGCTGTAAACAAGTTCACATCAAACAATTCCACTATATTATTATCTTTAAACACATATATAGACCACATAGATAATAAACCAAAGTCAGAAAATGCATAACTGACGTCATCATGGATGCGAAATAGGAAAAAGTAAAGCTGATTCCGGAAATGGATACACTTGATAGAAACAATAAGATATTATAGACACATCATGATGCTGCAGCTACACAAAAAGACTTTTGATCAGTTTGACAAAAATCAGATCGAATCATAATGAAAATTGAAATCGTTTTTCCAGACTTCACTGGTTAAATTTCTTTAGCGCTATTCTAATACAAAATTTTTGTTGGCCTTCTTGCAAAAAGTATAGTGTAAGTCTGCCTTAAGCAATGAGCATCCATGGACATAGGGCACGGTATCATACTGCTCGCGTTTTAGGAACGTGTGTAAACCACACCGTGAACCGACCATGCTCCATTCAACATAATATAAGATCCTGCGGTGGAGCCTATCAGATAGCCTTTGTCGATCTTCTTTGTAAATTGGATCGCACAGGCCTATCGTGTTACCTTTCAAGTTCTTTCCGAATGGTCCAAGTATAACCCCAATTTAGGCGCTTAAGCGCGACTCCAGTCCAAATATTAAATTAAACTATTAACTGCCATGCGACACCTAATTTATTTAAGATAGAAAATCATCGCACATGACATCTTCATTCAAGAAAATGATTCATAAACTCTAAAAGCAAAGCTCGATATAGCAACGCGAATACAAGAAAAAATTAGACGCATTAATAATTATAGTCTTTGAAATTTATACCTTTCAACATTGAACAGAAAGTGTTAATAATATTTACTGTTTTCTTGAAGTCAACAATTATTTTAAGTAATCTATTATTTTATGAGATGGTAGAAGATTATGGGGGAAATTTTTCGTAGTCGCTTCTTTTTCTGGCAATAAGTATTTGAAGGTAATCAAAAATTATATCTCTCTATTGACGTTCATGGAAAGCAACACTTTTTATGCTATTGGTTTCATGGGTCGTTAGTCCGTTATTATGAAACCTAGTAAGAACGAAATGATCCTAAAAACTATCGTGTTCAAAGACACTTAATTTGGAAAATTGTCACTGATTACGCTTTCGCTCGATATAAATACGGAACAAGAAGTTGGCATGATGAAATATTTTGTTAAGAATTTAAACATTTGGAAAGGATACAATGTCGTTTAGGTATTTGTTACATTTTGTGAGCAGAAAGTGATGACAGAATCTACAACATCTCTGAATTATTTCTTTTATGTCTGATGTTTGAATACAATTCTATAATGATTAATAGTTAATTATATTTAATTCCAAGAATATATAAATATTATGACCCTCATTTATTGTTTTCATGATTCACTTATATGTGCTGAGCATATTATATTAGCCTTTTTATTTACGATGATCAGTAAACGTTGATATTTTATCGTTTCAATTCCATCACCCCTTCTCGTATAAATCCTATAAAACCACCGCCGACGAAGTTATATTTATCCGTAGCTCACTATTCTTAAATAGTTAACTTCTTCAAGCACAACGACAATGCCATCGATCGATATATAGGTTTACCCCTTTAAGCGATCCTCAGAACTTTCTACTCTTGCCGCTTCCCTTCTCTATAAATCCAATAACGGCAAAGACAGGTTGTACTAAATTCCTTATCATTAACAGTCGACTATTCAAAGTTCATAATTACTTCATTAAAAAATAATTAACTTTTAACTTCTGTTCTGTCCTACTAAAGCTAGCTTCGATCTATTGCCATTGAGTTCCGATACTATAAACGTGGGATCAGAATTTGTATGAAAGAAATCAATTTTTTTGGATAATCTTGCAATAATATTATAATGCGCAGTAATATTTATAATTGCACATTTCGAATATTGTTAGATATTATAAATTATTTAGTACCCTTGTGGTAGCAGTGAATCTTGCAACGGAATGAGATATATTTCCAACTTGATAAGGTGTTAGACATGACAGAATTATAGTGGGCTTCAAACGTCTTTTGTCCTACCAGTCCTTTATATTATCACAGATTATTCCAGTCTTTGAGATCAAACGAGAAGAAGCCGTCGGTATTGACTCTCGATACGGATTGAGACGTCCCTCTTGCTGATCCTACCTGCCGATCGTCCTTTTTCTTCTACATATAGCTTTGTGTGCAGAAACGGTTGACATACGATGTGTCAGCGTTGACAACTGGCGCATGCGCAGCCTGAATACGCAATGAACTGGATTGGATCGGCTCCTTCTGCAGAAGAACCCAACTTAACACATATGATACAAAGCATGAATCTGGAATCTTGAGCTATTCTGGCTCCATAAAAATGAAAACTTGATAGATTCTAATAGATGTTTAAATCATTTAACGACATTGCCAGATCAAGGAGAGTATTCTGATTCCTTTAATATAATCCTAAGCACTTCTATATTTATCCAATTGATGACATAAGGACGTCTGATGTCCTAGATACGTCCTTAGGATATAATACGTCTTTCAGACATCAACTGTGCCGACATGGACATCTTCAGAAGGATATTATTTTGATCCGGACTTTAGCAGAATATGCTTCAAAGTACCTGGAAAATAATTAGCCCTTTTCTGGTGGATCAGGAAACCAAGGTCTTTAAACTCAACCACCTTCACCTAAATACACTTAAGGGCTAAAGAGATAGAGCAAACTTTTTCAGTTTTTTCATCGCCGATGTAGAGTTCTATACGAATGTGTGTAAATGAGAACTGCACGTATCGTTTCGAGGCTCCGCGAATGCCGGCGCGCGCGTTCTTCTTGCTCCCTTCAGTTCACTGGAGAACGCGAAAAATGTGGCGAAAGAGAAAGAGAGGAGAATCGTTAATCGGCTCGTAGGCTCTGTCCTTTCTCTTTTTATCCTTTTCTTTGTATCTCGTCTCTTCGGTGTTTCGCTGCCTTTTCTCTGTCGATCCTTTTTGCGCCTTGCCGTTGTCCCTTCCGGGAGAACGAGGTCGACGGGCGTTGCTCGGTAAAGAATGCAAATAACGAGGTTCGCAGTTTGATTTTCCCCAGTCAACCAGAGACTCGAGCGAGGATCACCAAATCCTGATAAATTAAATAGATAACCCTCCATCGTCGCAACGTTGATCCAGTGTTCAATATTTGACTATTAAATTCATTGACACAACCGTGAGGCACGTTCTAGTCGCTAGTTGATACCGTTGCCAGCTGCTACCTAATTTTTATCGTGCAACTTTGATAAGACTTGAAATCTCTGAAAATTAATTAGAAGTAGGAGCTCAAGCGACTGGCACTTCATGAAATCTGGTATTAATTATGCATATGGAAAAATGATTGGTTTCCAGGAACCCTGAGCGGAATCGTCAGGCTAATGCGTTTCGTGGAAAGAACGTGTGTATTAAAAAGAAGTAAATACAATCTACAATTTTACCAAGGTCTTATGCCTCGCGAGTCTGACAACGTTGTAAAATGAGTCTCAGCCCGAAGCAATGCTGCAACTATGCGGTACGTAACGTGGGGTTCCCAACGCGGGAAGAAAAGACGACGATGGAGTGAGAGGTTGGTTGCTTGATCTGGCAAGAGGCAAGAGGCAAGAGGAAGCCGCCATGAAACAAACGAATACCAAAAGGGCCTAGCCAGCCAAGGAAAGACTTGCCGTAGGAGGCAGCATGAAGCAGAAGGAAGGAAGAAGAAGTCTGAAGAAAGCGAGGTTCAGACTGCCACTTCAAACGGCCCGCGCATGCGCCCTCACCCTCTTCCCAGAGGGTTGTCGGGTGATCAAGAATCGGAGCATTCGGCTCTCGCAGTCCGGATTCCTATAATTGTTCATTTTTTCGAATTCTCGCGTATTTGTCACAGACGAAGGTTCACCAACCTGCGTGTATCTCGAGACTCCGAATTTGTTCGAACCACTACATTGGCACCACCATTCCTATATCGGAACACTAATCACGAAATTCTTTCTTTCTTCCTTTATCCTCCTAGATTTCGTCGCAATAAGGCCCAATTAGCGATAAATTAATCAACCGTTTTAACTGATCGCGTTAAATTGATTAAGTAATTGAGTTAACTTGCTAAATGATATGCAGTACAAATAACTCAACGATGGGTGCAAATATTAATAAACTCCATACAGTCGGCAGGAATACAAGCCCGTAAGTCGGACCGGAAGAATCAAGCTTAATTATAGTTTTCACGTTAGGGCACCAGCTCTTTCTTCTGCATCGGCGATATGTAGATGGATGCCAGCCTATCCGCCCATCAGAAGACCAGCTAGACAGGCTCATCGATAAGATGATCAGGCTCAGGCAACTTGAAGTCCTTGAAAAAATACTGTAATGATTCTTCCTAGTCTTAATGAACAGAACTGAGCAGTTTCTTTTACTTGAGCAGAAAAGGTAAGACCCTTCAATACATACGTATCTTCACGCATATTTTATTTTACAGGAAGATCGAATAAAGTAGCAATGACGATGAGTGAATCGTTTCAAGGTGCTATACTAAAGAAGGGCCCGCACAGCCGACCATAGAGGTTTGGCTTTCTCTCGTCTGCGATCGTGGCTGACCTCGAGGAGTCCGGATTTATCGGCGAAATGTTGAATTTATTAGATCGAGATACGTGTGGGCGTTTCATCCAACCCTTAGCCCGATATACCCCTAGCCTTACCGACGGCCTATATACCTATTCCTTCTGCAGATTAACCTCACTCTCAACAATTCTGAATAAAGTAGTAGAATTCGACGAGAAAATTAGCAATAATGTTGAAACTCAAATATTTTTCTCGATACAATTTAAAAGTTCACTTTGAAATGTGCTTCGATCGAGCACTTAGGTATTCTTATGTACACCTTCATCGTTCTAGGAACCGAAAGACATATCGCGAATTTGATCAACGTCTTATGATAAATGGGCTAGAGGCGCGCGTGGAAGCACAACTGCAGAGGAGATAGAAACAAGTTTGAGGTCAAAGGATATTTAATCGAAACACTGGCATCTGACATGCCTCGTGGGAAATTCCAGTACCTCCTTAAACCATTCCGTAAACGCGAGAATCATAAGGAGAGTCGTTAACACAGGTTCTTGGTCTTTAATTTACCAAGAAGATACGTAATACGCTGTCCTATCCAGCGGAAGGTCTAGTCTTAAGAATCCGGATGCTTGCAGGACCGCAGATTTAACTCTAACCTCATACGTTCTATGTACCTACTTATCGTTGAGAGCGACCAGCCCACCTTCCTTTCTATCTTGTATGCTGTACAGCGTCCAAGAAGCCACAGTGGTGCAACTTGGCCGTTATTTACAGCTTCTTGGCATGGAGGAGATCTCTCCCGGCCAAGCTCTGCCAGCAAGAAGGAAGTAAGGATGATTTATATCCGCTGCTACCAGTCGTGCTCCCTACCCGCGATAATACCAATCATTATCATCGCTTAATAACAGGCATTACTGCCAACATTGAAATAATGTGTGTACCCCAACCTGACTGGCTGGCTGGGTAACCCATTCCTACGTATCTACACTCTTCTTCCTTCCTTCCTTACTTCCTACCTTCTTTTCTTCTCTTCCACCAGTCTTCTATCTGCCGACCAGAGTCGTTAAAAACACCTTTTCTAACATGTAGCTTCTAATCCGCGAAAACATAGTCAACTTGTGTGAAAATAGGCGTCTTTATGTTTCACGACAAACTTTTCACTATTAAATCTCAATCTCTAATGGTCGTTACAAATCAATTAACAGTACATCTCATTTATACTATTTTTTGGCTTTGGTAGATTTACACTAGGTATGCACAAAGAACTATTTTCGCACTTTTGCTTCACATGATACATTGCCATGCACGTATATTTTTCACTCCTCTCGTTCTACTGGAAGCAAACTCGGTTGAGAAGCACGCAAACTCGTAGTACTAGAACTGTACCTGCTTATTATCGCGCAACCTATATTATTTCAAGCGTATATACCTAGTTACAATGAAGGATATAGGAGTGGTAATCCGGTAGCCAGAAGCATGAGAAAAGGATCTTCAAAGAGGCCAGCCGAGGCACTTGTTTCTGAGAAAACTGCATTCCTGTTCAGTTTTGTACTTGAATTACGTAACGGATTATTGACCCCCCCCCCCATCCCTACGTGACAAACTGCAACAAAATATTTCAACCCCTCCCTTTTTATTGCACACACGTTTTTTATTCTTTTAAAATTTTGCTTTCCAGGTATTATAAAATTGTAGGTTATTTCAGGTTTGCTGTGTGCCATTCACGTTTGACTTCTACTAATTATAGAATAGCGTCCAAAGGTTTCTAGAACGAAGCTTACGGATAACTAATAAACGTGGTCAACATGGAAAGCGAGTGCAAGGAGTATTGTTCATGTAATGTAGGCGTTGTGATTTCAAACAATAGTGGGGCATGCTGTTTGACTACGTAGTAATGTACGTACATAGTAAGTTTTATTTAAAGTTGCCATGACAAAGTTTAAATCATTATTTTGATAGGTAATTTAATTTGTCCTAGGAATTTAAAAATTAATATAGAATAAAGAAATGTTTTCATTTATATACAATTTCAGAACCTATTTTCTAATAACTGTGGTCTGAGGACTTCATCAATAACTGAAGAACGCTGAATGGTTGTCAACTTAAGTTTCCTCCCCCGTCGCAAGAAAAAAAAGGTTGCAAAACCTCAAACAAGACTCTATTTCCCCTACAGAAAGAGGGGAAAAAGACCGCTTGAAACACGGGTTGGAAAATTTTCCTCGCTAGCTTGACCGTCCCCTTCACCGTCTTGCCAGTGATTGCACACACGATACCCAAAGGGAGACAGATAATTATTTTCACGCACTGTTGTGTACACAGAACACTGTAGAATAAATGTGTCCTTGCAGTATCCTGTAACTTCCCACAAATTACTGAATATTGATAATGCGAGTTTAATATTTGAGGAGTCGGAATTTTATTTTTATCTCAAGTAGTGATGCAAAAAGTACAAGTAAAGTAGCTGAAAATAACGATCGCACTTCACTTATCTATTAAGATAATTCGGTCGACCTTTTTTAAACCTCAAGAGGCTATTTACTTTGGGAATATTCATCATAAAACCAAAAACATCAAAGTGCGAAAATTAGAGAAGACGTGCGTCTCATAGAAATTAGAACTTTATAAAGGAGTAATATCTACTTGAGGAGCTAAGAAAGTGACATTACGAGACAAAGTAACATTTAACACGTCGAACGAGCGATTAGTCGCCTAGTTTTTCCAGCCAACTAACCGGCATTAAACCGACTTATCGGCCTATTATCTTCTTGGGTTGTCCCGTTCGTGCAAGTCCAGATAGGGACGTCTGTCTGTAGTTGGTTCCGTACCATCATTCGTTTTCAAATAGCGCGTGGGTCTCCTGCCATTATCGGCGAACAATAAAAATAATAGGACTTCGAGCGACGTGTCCCTATCGGCTTGTATCTGGCGACTGCCATCCACAAACTACAAATGGTCAAGTTTTTACGCGCTAGCACGCGATCCAATATTACACAGTACGGAAATTCTTCTATATGAAATTATTATTACCATACATTTACGAGAGTTTTAGAACACTTTCTTAAATGTATTTGAGCAATATTGATCTCTCACTTTTCATTAAATGAAAAGTTAGTCAGAAATTTTGTGGAGAAATTTTCTAGATTGTGGAAAATTGTTTATCGTCTATACTGTTTCACATTCAGTAAAAGTATAAAGTAGCAAGACTACAAGTAGTGTCCCACGAGAACGTGACAGACAGTATAATTAAAGATATTACATACATAAATTTTTAGTACTGTTTGATCTGATCCGTTTAAGATCATGTAGGTGTTCCGTAATTATCGACTGCTCTATTTAAACTTGAGAATATAAACATTCAGACTGTATCTGAGGTACTAAATTAAATATCGGACTAGAATTAGCCAACCTCGATAACAAGACAGGAAGTGTAACAAGAAAAGAAAGAGAAGTGGGTTGTATGTGAAAGACAGACTGAAATTATCTTGAAATCGACATTTACCCTATGAGCTATAAGGGTTTTGCACGACCAACGACTTAGCACATAGATCGGGTATTACAAATAGCTGATAGTTGGGAAGTAAACCGAGATTTTCATCTTGGTGTATGGTCACATCTCATGATATAACTTAATCACAGAACTTGATCTGGATCTGCCGCTTGTTTCGAAGATCCAATCGAAATTCGTCCCTCTGAGCTATGTCGCACATCTTGCGATATATTCATAAATCGAAACACGTTCGGTCGGTTCTCACGTGAATATTTGAAGAAGAGGACACAGTACATGAGGACATGCCACATGCACTGGGTCTTGCGCAGGAGTACCCTTATAAATGCATTCATGCAAAGAGTAATACTTATCCATCTGTCCATCTACACCAGTACGATGCGACCCTTGCCACATTTGCTGGAAAGGGGAAATTTTACCAATACCGCTCCTTCCACGAATCCATCGCGTGTTCCGCGGGTGAAGAAGAGCAGTCCTTCGGGAACTTGAACGTAATTATGATGGAGAATGTGAAGGGAACGAAAATCCAACAAGAGGGCACAGTATTTTGAATAAAAAATTTGAAAATATTTGCCTAGCCTCACTGACAGCCCATATACTTATTCTTTCCGCAGGCGATCTGACTCATCCTTAACTATTATAATAAAATATTGTTTGATATACTTCGGGATTCTTATAAATTTGATCGTTTTTCGCGAGTAGAAATGCTCTTCTTGAGTTGAAACTATAAAAGGACAGCCAATTTTCAGATAAACCTCTTCAACCTTTTTATTAAAATTCTTGACTAACTTCTTAATTCCTTTTGGATACAACGGCCTCTTTTTAAATTCACTGAAGACTATTGAAGAGAGATTCAAGATGTGCGGATCGACAAAAGATAAAGAAAAAGAAAAAGGAAGCACCACGCCCAAGATACATCGCGTGCATATAAGTATGAGATATACCCTCTTGCTATGTATTCTCTGCCAGAAAGACCGCTACCTCGTCCAGGAGAATTGGAGCCTCGAGGAAAAAGAGGTGCGTGGTCTCGCTCCCCCTCCCATTCGTAGCCTTTCTTTCTCATTTCCTTCTTTTTCTTTCTTCTCACAGCAACCACAAAGCAACGTTACGGCGAAAAGGAAGTGAAAGACACGAAGGATTGAAGGTAAGGGAGAACATCGCAGCAGTAGGAAGAAGAAAAGATGGAAGAGCCTCGCACCATGCGCCATGTTGGTGGCGATGACAAGAAACTGGAGACGGTAGCAGGGTCGAGTACTCGAGTGTACCGAGGCGCATGGTCGAGCGCCTTGATTGGGCGATTATGGATTATGCACGGTAAACCTCCTCGTGGGGAACCACACTGAGAAAAATGGATGTTTACACTTAACATCTAGATACCAAGGGTTCAGATATTAAATATTTAACTATCGGACAACCATCTAGATGTTCAAGGTTATTTTCTGCGGATATTAGAAGATCATCATTTTTCCACACGTTTAGATAGGACGCAAAACATTGACTCTATAAGATTCATCAAGTGAAAGACAGACGTCTACAGAATTGTCCACAAACTTGGCTGTAAGCTTCAGCAAGAGGCCGATGCAGGTTTTCCACAGAACAAAATATTTTCTCTATGTCAGATTATTCCATACAGTTTTAAGGAAAAATGATTAATTTCTCCTATACCATTAGGAATGTCCAACGGTGAAATTGACGCAAGAGGTATTGCAGTCAGTTAACTTCCAATTGCCATCCATCACATGACGCTTGTTCTTTACCGCAAGGAGTAGTAGCGTAAGGTGTTTCTTGCGGTAGATTGTATAAAACCAAGCCTGCGCTGGCTTGATGGATAACGGGGAAAAACTGATCAGCCGATGAATCTCAACTTCTGTGGTATCATAGTCTCGTAATTTGCGGTCGACTTGAAGTAGATTTTAAAAGCAGCACGATTTTCCAATAACGAACATCAGAATCTTTTGACCACCCAAAGATACTATTTGAAAAACTTTAATGCGAGTTATCCCGTAATTGTATAATGCAGTTTTGTCCTCGTGCTTTCCCTCTATAGGGAAAGGACATGAATTATCTTTCAAATTCAGCAAATAAAATGATCTTTCCCACTTACTAGTGACTGACTTTCCCAAACGCGATCGTCGATTGGCAGTTTACACTCAAGCTCAAAAAGCCAGATATCCCTCCAATTAGAGGTCGAGGAGATAATTGCCGAGTAACTTGGTTTCATAATTTGCGAATCGGAGACCCTGCGAAGCGAGGGTGACGATTCCGAAAGTTGAGGCTTATCTTTGTACTAGTCCTTTCTCTAGTTTCGAAGAGACGGAAAGTCCAGTGGAAGAAGCCCTTGAAGGAAAATTTATGACTGCCTCGTTAACTCGCGCTCTGCACTCTCGGTGCACTGGACACTCCGGCAACCCTATCCCCGAAGTCCAGGGCGTGGTAGAATTGTGATTTAGTAAAGTCATTTGTGCCGATAAAACTGACAGATGCTGTCCATCGGGGATCGAGTTACTTTGGACCAGTATATACGCTACGTACGTAATCGGAGCACCTTCAGGGTCGTGTTGCGATCAACTCTATGACGCCAATGATGCATCCTTCGAGTTCCTTATAACGTGTTATTATTTTTTTCAAAGACATTACAAAATAGTAGATGCGCAGGGCTTGGATGTCAATAAGGAAGGAATCTTTGTCCAGAATATTTTTTAGCTATCTGCTTACTATGTTTTTTTCCCTAGGATCAACCGTGGATACAATGAAAGAAATCGAATGACAGAAAGCTTTTTGAATCCTGATCTTTCTGAAAATACTGAATAATCGAAAATTGGAACTGACCTGTGTTTGCGTAAGCCCCAAACTGGCCGCGAGTTCTGCTCGTTCAGGTAATGCCAAATACTGCGTTCTTTGGAACCGCCTATTTAGCTGCTGAAGCTGAAGACTGCTGTAGATGGTCCTAGGCTTCCTCATCTTTTTTCCCTTGCCATTCCTGAGGGATCCTCCACCTCCGCCGCCTAGCTCGTCCACGAGGCTACCGCCTTTGTCACCCAATGGCGAGAGGTCTGTGAACATACACCACCCTGACATCAACTTTCAGAATCCTCTTCATCCAGAATGAATGAACTAAGGAGAAAATAACTAAAACCTGATTCAAAAAACGAAACAGAATCAACTGAAATTAAACTTTTTTTCTCTTATAATTTTATATAATCTTACTAGTTTCTTAATATTATCAGATACTGGTCTATTATTTTGGAATGCCCTACTCATGTATGTTGGCGTTTCCGGTTCTGATCAAGGTTCAGGCAGATTTTGTCTAGTTTCAACAAAAATAATAGACCAGTAATCGACACTATTTAATACTTAACACAGGGTGGCCGCTGGACTAGGAAACCCGGGAAATGCCCGGGATTTTATTTTTTACCGGGATTTTGACAAATTTAAAAAAAAGCATCCGTCCAACTTTGATTTTAACCATTTTTTAATTAATTAGTTGAATTCTGATCTTTTTTTAATACGATATCATTCGGTTTAGAATGCGTAATTCGAAAATCTTTCACTTTAAAAATTTTCCAATTTAGATTTTTAAGCGTAGATTTAAATTAAAAGAATTTTTAAATGCAGTTTGAAAGACCTACAGCATTAAAAGTTAGAAGCGTTTAAAATTGAAGATTCTTGATACCAAACATTTTTAGTTCATCAATTGTAAATTTAAACTATTTAATGAATTTTTAAATTGAATTCAGTTTAAAACTTAAAGAAATCAATAATAATTGAGTGCACGAAACGATTTGGCATCAGTTCGCAATTTTAGAATTTCTAGATTTTAGTGTTAAAAATTAAACTATTTGGAACGTTTTAAACAATTAAAATATTTTCAATTAGGAAACAGAACAATTACTTAATATTTAGAAATATCTGACTATTCATTTAAAATCATTAATTATAAATTTAATATTCAAAAAGAAAAAAATCGAGTAAGATGAAGGGACGTTTAGAAGGTTTAAAAAAATTCAAAATTAATTTAAAATTTGAAATGAAAAAATCCGGCTATTCGTACCAAAATTTTGGTGCAAATAGTCTACGACCTGATTTGAAAAAATGTATCTTTTGACAGATATTCGAATAAAAAATTTAGAAGCTTTTTGAGAATTTTAACAGGCTTTAAAAGAATAATAACATTTTTTTTAAATTGCTAGGAAAACTAAATATGATTTTTTAATTTAAAAAATTATATTATTTGAAATTCGAATAATTTTAAGAGATATTTAAAAGTTTTGAAAAACGTTCAATAATATTTTTAAATTTGAAAAAATTTAAAACAGGATGTAGATGTTTCAAGATATTGAAATAAAATTTCGAAGCATTATAAGGATTTTTAAACTCTTTAAAATAAAATAATTTAACTTTTAACTTAAACAGGGAATTTTCAATCTTTTGCAAATTTATATTTCGAGCTGTAATTTATCGAAAATAATAATAATAATTTTGACTTGAAACACAGAAATTTCCAATTTTAACAAATTCTGAGCTAGTACTGTGCATTTTTTAAAAGAAATTCTGAATTAAAACAGGAAAGTTTTTTAAACCATTTTAATTCTGAGTTGGAGCAGAAAATTTTCGAATTTGAACCAATTATGAGGTGAAACTGGTATTTATCTAAAGAATTGTAATTTTCTTTGAATCAGGGAATTTCAAAATTTTAATAAATTCCGAGCTGGAAAAGGGAAATTTTTAATAAAGTGATTTAAAACGGGATATTTTCGAAAAAAAATAAAATTATGAATTGGAACAGGACATTTTACAAAAAAATTGTCATTCTTAGTTGAAACGAAGAATTTTCCAAAAGTATTTAAATTGCCGATTTGAACAAGGAATTTTTTATTTTTAACCAATTCTGACTTGGAACTGGAATCGCTTCAGGAGATCAACAATTCTTAATGAAAAATAAATTAAAAATTATGAATTGGAACAAGGAATTTTACAAAAAATTCTATTTCTTACAATTATTTAAAATAATAAA
The DNA here is from genome assembly GCA_010014905.2 of Druon quercuslanigerum. Taxonomy (NCBI): domain Eukaryota; kingdom Metazoa; phylum Arthropoda; class Insecta; order Hymenoptera; family Cynipidae; genus Druon; species Druon quercuslanigerum. The sequence continues at coordinate 2,435,664 of JAAAKG020000031.1, forward strand.
TAAAAAATATATAAATATTATATATACACATAAAAAAATAAAAATAAAATAAAGTCAAACAGAAAAATTTTCAATAACAAATTCTGAGCTGAAATTAGATAATTTATAGA
>JAAAKG020000031.1:2435873-2453293 GCA_010014905.2 Druon quercuslanigerum
TCAATAAAAAAAACATTTTTAAAATTAATGTTTTTTTTCGTGAATTTAAACATTTTTCAGTAAAATAATGTTTTTTATTTTAAATAACATCAGTTATAATATGTTGCTTCTTAAAATCACAGAACAACTATTTTTTTCAGATATATGACTTTTTGCATGTTGTACTACTTCAAATATAAATAATTTCCAGTAGTTTCACGTCCCATATTTTACTATTTCTAAATACAACAAATTACGTACATTGGTGGGAGAGGGGGGGGGGGTAGAAAATATTTTTTACGGTCCGTTACAGGGTGGAGGGGGGTCTTAGAGCATGTGTCATAAAGAGATCTTGATGTCCTTTGAGAAAGGTTATTGTTTCAGAAATATTTTTAGACATGCTTCTATCTGAATCATAAATGAGGTTAGGTTTCTTAATTTTTATATTAGATAGAGCAAGAATTTTATCTCTCAATTCAGATTTTTATTTTTTTGGTATTTCATCAATGCTCGTTTCTACATCTTTCACAAGTTCAAAAATGTGTTGATTTCTAGAAGTTAAAAAAGTAGAGCTATCACCTAACCTACGAATGTCATCAACATGGTCAGGAATCTGAATATTCGTACAATTAATAATACATGGGTCAAAAATCTCTGGTAGAGTATAGTCGCTTCTGTTTATTAATCTGTGAATCCACATTCAAGTTTTTCATCTGTGAAATCTTCTGCATTTTTTTTCAAGGGTTGTGAACAGTCAAATTCGTTTTACAGTTAGGACTTGATTGATATTCAATAATATTATAATAATCATCTTTTTCTGATACGGAACAACTAATATTTTCAATTAAAAAAAAACTTTGTTTCAGGAAATTCAAACGATTGTGAACATCAGAAATTTCCACCTGTCTAATTTCACGTTGAAGTTTTTCAATAATAAGTTTCAGTTTTTGTTTAATGTAATAGCTACAAAAAAAACAGAATGTGAATAAATTTCATTGAGCTAGTAATAGAACGAGAGAATCAATATAGGACAAAAAAGGACAGAGGTTGCTTACAACTCCATCGGACAAGATTTTATTTACAATTTCTCCCAACGTTTCGAAAACCCACTGTTTTCGTCCTCAGAAGAACTCATTAGTTATAATGTATATTTAACCTAAATGATATTGGATGTTTGTCTCATTTCATTCAACCCCCTCCCATTAGTATTTTCTGGGTACGTAATTTGTATACGATCCATGATATGAGGAGAATGAGCAAGGATGAAGAGAAAGCATGAATGGGATTAAGAGAAGAAGCAGAAGAAGTTGCAGTGGGAATCAATGAACTCGGTCGGGTCGAGCGGCGGATAGACGATGTTTAAGTTGAGATGGTCGAAGCCCACATCCACGATCTCGTCTCGTCTCGTCTCGCTTTATAAGATTTGCAAGAGGTCGTGGGAACAGCAGGGACTTGCGGATAGAGCTGACTTGCAACGGTAATTGTTGTAATTGTGCCGAGTGATTCACACATCAGGATCAGGCTGGACATGGTTCGCATGATGTTGGCGTACATGTCATGTCATACGCGAATACACGTACGCTATGTGACAAGCAGTCGTTCTTGAGCTTTCGCGCACACGAAAGCTGGCATGATGCGTCTGCGCGGGATTTCGGAAACAATTGCCGACAATTCTCGCCACTTGACTCGCGACCAGCGATTGACGTGAGAATCCGCTTAGTGAACGTAACTCTACCGCGCCCCGAAGAGCAGCTACTATGAGGTCATCTTCATCAAATCCTACTCTGCCTGCTTAATGACTGATCTAATTTTCCCGTTCTTGCCACACCGCCTTGCTCACTCCGTCTCGTTTCTCTTTTTCAATTTTAACACCCTCTTCACTTTCAGCTTGCGTGACTTGCCAAACAGTTGCATAAAGCAAAATAGTCGACAAAGATCGAATCAGGTGACACTTTTTTCAGCAAAAGGGTTCACTGTAATTATATTCCGGCAAGTGGAGATTTTCATTTTTTTTACTCATTTTCGTCTACACTTTCGTACTTTTGAGGAAAGGCTCTATCTAAAAAGAGAATACAAAATGTTGAAACGTTGGTGTTTAAAGTCCTCATAACCTCAGTACCTCATAACAAATTCCACAGTAAAAATTAGTTTATATTATTGTAAGCCAGAGGGGAAAAATATCATGTACCCGAAAAATCGCTTTAAAAGCGACTTTTGAAGTCTCGTAGGAAATAAATAATTAACTGCTTTAAAATTTATGATCAACTAGGAATACCCTTTTGGGTCATGCTTGGACTTCAGATTGAAGAAAATGTATCTTACTATTAATCTTCTAAGTTTTCAGTGTAACCATTATGAAATTTCTTTGTAAATAAAAAAAGGCCAACGAAACCTTGCGTTTTTTTAGTATCCATCGACGTAACTAGCAATATATTTTATATTTCACAACAGAAGTTACTGATTAAAAGATAAAAATTTCGATCAGAGTGGCAGACAATGATTTTCCAAAGAATTTTTTAATCCCTTTTACTTTAAAACTTTAGGAACACTTTTTCTGTTGTTTTCATTTGACGTAACATCCATCGACGTGAGCATCGTTCCATTTTGTTTCGTCAGGTGACAAAATGTCTGCAGGCAGAGGGCCATACAACAATACCAATTGCATGGGATGAAACATAATTTTTTTTTATAACGTGGGGAAAAGTAATTTTTCAGCTTAAGTGTAGTGAGATAAATTTTTTCTTTTCATAAAGTTATTTACTTAAACCATAAAAACTTATGGTAAAAAATTATTTCTCTCTAAACTAATAAAACAATAAAGTTTAGTCTCATGCAATTGGTACTATTGTTTGGCCTTCAGCGTGCAGACATCTTTTGGAAATTGTGCTTATTTTGGTAATTAAATTAAAAGTATAAATTTATATATATTATTATTTATATATATATATATCATATTATATAAACATATATTATATTATTTATATATATATATATATATATATATATTTATATTAGTTTATATATTTAACGTAAATATTATTGAAATATTAATATAAAATTAATATGAATTAATATGAAAATATTAATGAATATCCCACTGAATAGACTAAATAACAACTAAAGCAACATCTTAAGAAAATTTTTTGAGAACCTCTGATTAAAAAAAACATAGATTCTGAATAAACTGTATAATTTATTATTTTATTGGTAATTTAAAAATAAATGTTCAAATTAGTTCACTTATGAAAGTTATACGAATCTGTAAATTTAGTGGACTGAATTTCTTCAAGAGAATTCGCATTTCGTAGGATTTCTAAGATTTGAAAAAATTCGAAATTATTTTTTTGGCATTCACTCTGAATCGTAATAATTTATCATCATTGATGGGTTTTTAAAAAATAATTGTTAAGTGTTAATTCAATTGATCCTCATGATATTCACAAAATTATGAGAGGATTTGAAACATTTTAAAGAATTTTTTTAAACTACTTAGCATTTTTAGGATTTTTAATAAATTTTAAAAGATTTTGAAGCATTTTAGGTATTTAAGGTTACTTTTAAAAATCAAAAAGAAATTATTAATGAATTTTAGTAATTTAATGAGAATTTGAAGGATTTGAAATATTTGACGTGAATTATAAAAGATTGGCAGGCATTTTTAAAGATTCCTAGAACGTTTTTTATTTATTTCAGTAGTTTATAAGAGTTTCAAATAATTTGATTTATTTCAGGGTATTTTTTCAATTAAAGTTAAATGAGTTGAATTAAAGTTGTAAAATAAAATTTTTCTCATTTTTTTCTCATTCGCGTCAACAATAGATCCCATGTAGTCCATTTTAACTAATTTCAAAAGATTTAATTAGATTCTAAGGGATTTAAACCAATTTTTACGAATTTCAAGGAATGTAAACAAATTTTAAGGGTTTGAAGATTTCCAAAACATTTTTAAATTTTTCAAGATATTTATTTTTGATGTTAGGTTTTTTGATATTTTGAATAAACTTTTTAAAAAACCAAAACTTGTAATGTAATTCAAGTTTAAAATTAATTGTATTTAAGCGATTTTAATTAATTTATAATTTTTTAAATGCATTCTTCAAGCTTTCCAACGATTTCAAGGTTTTTTAAATGGATTTTAAAATTATTTATATAGAAATAAAAAATTTTAAATGATTATATAGGATTTTAAGACAATTCAACAAATTTCGTCAGATTTAAGAATTTCATGAAATCTTAAAGGATTTCGAAAATTTTCATAGATTTGTAGGTTCTGAATTTTTTTTAAGGAACTTCCAAGAAAAAGTTTAATTTAATTAACATTGAGGAGATTTAAAATTATTTATATTTACATTCTTAAATAGAGTTTCATGTTTATTAAAATTTTCAAGGGTTTTTTGGGCTTCCAAAGGATTTTGAGAGATATACAAAATATACAGTTATTGGTAATTTTACAAGGTTCCGTATTTTTATTAGGTTCTGTAAAGTTAGTATGAGACACGCAAAATAATTTTAAAGTTTTCTACAAAATTTTAATTTTAAAACTTTAAGACATTTATATAGAAAAAAGTAAATTTGCAACAACTAAAAAGGTTTTAAATTTACACAGATTATTATTATATTAATTATTAAAAAAATTTTCGATTACGTACTTTTTACTATTATCAAATCTCGTTTTCTGTTTGATTGAAAATTAATTTTTTTAAATGTCAATTTCATTATTCGTCATTTGGTTAAATAATACTGTTTCATAGTTAAAAATACAACTATTTGGTTAAAAATTGATGTAATTTGTCAAAAGTTAATTTTTCTGGTAGAAAGATTCATCATTTTAGTTAAAAATGTATTACTTTGGTTGAAAATTGATTTATTGTTTTCACTATTCGACTTCTTTGTTTAAAAACATTTTTTCAACCGAATGTTTAAATATTTAATGTTTCATTTAAAATTTACATTTTGAAAATTCAACTATTTTGTTGAAAATTGATGTATTTTGGGGAAAATGAATGTTCTTGGTTACAAATTTATTTTTTTGTTTAAAAATTATCTTGTTTTTAGTTGAAAATTTAACTACTGGATTGCAAATTAATGTATTTTCAAAAAGGCTTTAAATTTACACAGATTATTATTATATTAATTATTAAAAAAATTTACGATTACGTACTTTTTACGATTATCAAATCATAACAAAAAATAAAATCAGAAAAAATATTTACCAACGTTTCAGCAGTGCAAGTGAAATTTTCATTTTATTTTTATTTTCTTAATTTTTTTAATCTATTTTACTATGTTTTGTTTTATTTTATTTTACATTATTTTATTAAATTTTATTTTATTTTGTTTGTTTTTTAAATTTTATTTTAATTTTGTTTGTTTTTAAATTTTATTTTATTTTTTAAAATTTTTATTTCTTTTTGCCTTGATAAGGGTGCTGTATTTATTTTTGTCTAAATGAAAGATTGATTCTTTTTTTCTTTTTAAGAAGAGGGAAGGGAAGGTTTTTTTTCAGATTGCAATGGAAACAATTTATGTTGGTTGTCCAAATTTGGTCATTAGATTTTTGATTTTATTTTCAGGAATTCTTCACAATAAGATAATTAGAGTTCAGACTAGATAAATTTTTTGACATTTCAGATTCTTTCGGTATTTTCTACCAAAAATCTATATTTCTAATTAGGAATCATTGGTTTTTAAATAATATAGAAAATTTCCAACAATTTTACAGTATTTTCGCTCTTTTCTTCGAAAATTGATAATCTTAAGAAAAAATTATTAGATTTCAGAAAATATTTACTAAAATTTGAACGATCATATGCTATCCCATTGTTTTCCTTCAGGAATTGGTATTCTTAATGAAAATTTTTACACTTTGTTTATAAAATATTTTCTATTTTTTTAAATAGCAAAAAATTGGAGGACAGACGTTGAATTGATTTATATCATTCTCAACTCTAAATATTAAATTCTACTCAATTTAAGTTGATGAAATTTTCAATCGAAGTTTTCTAAAATTTTGAAACTTTACTAAACTGCAATTGGGCATAAAGACTTTACTGAGATAATTGAAAAAATTATCGTTGCGTGGAAAATTACTGCAATTTTAAATGATAAATAAGTTAAATATTAATTTATTGCCAAAAACAAAGTGTTTCAGATACAATTTTTAATCTTATGTAGAGAAAAATATATTTTTAACGAAAATTATTTTTCAAGAAGAAATAATTATTGCAAAATTTATTGTAAATTTCAACACATGATACACTTAAGCGCACTCACTTAGAAATAACAATAAACTAAAAAGTAAAATAAATAAAGAAAGTAAATTAATTTTTTCGTTAAAAAAACATTTGTGAATAATCATTATTTTGTACATCACGAAACAATCTTAAAAATGCTTTTATAGCAAAATTAAAATTCATCTTTAAAATACTACTACTATTCCCAAACACAATAGGAGAAACGAGGAGTGATCTACCACGTGGCGTAATTGGTTAACGCTCCCCGCATGTGTAGCCCGGTTCCCAGTTCAAATCCTGGCTGAGTTACACTTTTTTCTCCTTCGCCCAAAAAATAATTGAACAGTAATTTGACACTGTTTAGTAGTTACGATTATAATTTTTTTTTGTAAATTTCGCATCTAGTTATCTTCAAAAATTAGTTAGAATTAGCAAAGGAAATATTTGGCTCGTTTTTACTACTGAGAAGAATAACTGGTCCGGGTGATTTCGGGGTTCTTGATGGCATACTTAATCTCAACTCACAGAATGTACTGGCAGAGCCGAAGCTGGAAAATTACGGTACCTCAGAAAGATATACGTGTGAGAATAAAGCTAACATGCTGGCGCGCATACGCACAATGGGAGCCCACACTAAGGGGTTGATAAGGCTATCGCGCATCCCGTGCATTTAGCATATATTTGAATAATGTGAGGCCGCTATAATCCCTTAAACGGGAGCCCTCATTCCGTAACTAGGTATCCTTTCATCTCTCGCTTCGGTAGCATCGCTCCCTCCCACCTCCCAACCCGCCCCAACCCCACCCAACCCCTCCCTCATTCTGCCCCGTTTAAAGATATTTCGTTAAAATAACAGTCCCGACTTGACTACGTGCACCCTTATATCGCTACTGCTGCCACCGCCGCGCCATGGCAAAAAGGGGGTGGCATTTGCAATGCAGAGGTTAAATGGGTACGGGGGTAGCCTGTGGGCGAGGGGTATTTCAGGCGTAGAAACCTTCCACAGCCACTGCACAGACTCGATTGGTTTTTTACTTCCCTCCAGAGCTCGCTCATCCTCTCACTTTATCTCTTTCCGGCTCCCTCCTCTCTTCTTCCTTTCCTACACTTTTTACCATGCATGTCGCTTTCTCCTGTGTCCGCTCAACCAGCCAGATCAAGAGGGTCGGCGCTTTCCGCAAAACGCTCTGCGGAAAAAGAAAAAAAAAGGAAACTCGAGAGAGAGGAAAGATGGGAAGAGGCAGGCGAGATTAAACATTTATTTAAATGGCAGCTTCCAACCTTTAGCGACTGTTCCGCCCCGAACTCATACGAACATATATGTATGCTTTTGACGTTGGCTAAATACACGTGTGCGTCTGCTAGGTACACATACTTAAAATCCATGTGCGAACGAAATCGCGCAGGTGGGCAATTGCTGGAGGTAGAGACTCGAGCAGGCGAGTGGAGAACCCGCGAAGGAGATTAGTCTGGTGGTTTTCAATCCCACTTTCATCGTGCTTCGTCTCCCCCGACGCCTCGCCTCACTTCCAGTTGGCGATATCATTGAAATTTCATCTTCCGCACCGAAAAAGTGCGGCCGCTTGATGCATATCATTCGGGGATAAATCAAAGGTTAGATGAAAGTAAAGTCAAGATTTGAATCCCTGAATACTGCAGCTAAAATGAAAAATATTGGCATTATAGAGTTATCAAGCGACCTTGTACTCCAAAATCCTCCCTTTGTTCACAGAAAAACTGGGGTTTCTATTGGAACCTATTTTTGGTTCCAAAGGAACTGCAACAAAAAAGAACCCCACTTGCTGAAACGGAACCCAAAATGATCCCAATTGTAATTGAGCCTATTCATAAAGAACCTATTTTTCGCTTTGCCCACTTCGATATTTTATTTGATTAATAAAATAATTTTTACCTTAAAGCACACATGTCAGCGAACTCTGATGAAGATAATTTAATTATAATATTTATTACCGCAATTAAAATAGATATAATGACTTGTTAGATATCATTTGTAGGTTATGTAGCAAAGTTGTGAACATAAAGGCGTATTCATAGGCAAGAAATTTTTCGTCTCAAGTCATCGGTCGATAACTGCAAATCGATCCCTAACTTACCAGCCCTACTTTGCAAGCGTCTGGCTTGTGAAGGCGCCTTATGTTCTTTTCAAGAGCCGTTTGAGTCGCAAATTTTGTGAATCCCCAGTTTTTTTCTGTGTTGAAAATTTCCTCCTCTCTGACCAAAATGGAAAATTTTTCTTTTTTGATCTTCCACGATGTTATAGTGAGAGATAGAAATATTGGACACAAATTAAAACCGTTTTGATTAGCTACGATTAAGCCGGAACCAGAAGTAATAAATTTAAATTTTTTAGAAATAAAACAACAGAAAACATAACCTAAAATATAAACATACACAAAATGTATGACTTATATTAGAATAGAAATATTGAGAAAAAGGAACCATTCTATTGTGTGTTTAAAAGTTACTTCCGTTAGGGGAAAATTCATGTATTTTTATGAAAATTTGACTTTTTGAGAAGAAAATTAATCTTGTTGATCGAAAATTGATTATTTTGTTATATAATTAATTTCTTTGGTTGCAAATTTTAATGTTTTGTTAAAAATTCTTTTTTTGGGTTAAACATTAATTTTTTGAATTGATATTTTAACGGTTTTTTTTAAATTGAAAATTGATCTTTTTAGTTAAAGATTGATGTAATTTGTGAAAATTAGTCTTTTTGGTAGAAAATTAATCTTCTTGGTTACAATAATTAATTGAAAACTTGTTTTCTGTTTAATTGAAAATTAATTTTTTTAAATGTCAATTTCATTGTTCTTTTATGATTAAAAATACAACTATTTGGTTAAAAATTGATGTATTTTGTCAAAAGTTAATTTTTCTGGTAGAAAGATTCATCATTTTAGTTAAAAATGTATTCAACTACTTCGTGGAAAATTCAATTTTTAAATACAAATTTTTTTGTTTGTAAGAAACTGTATTATTTTGTTAAAAATTCTTCGTTTTTTGGTTGAAAAAAATGTCCATGGCTAATAATTAACATACACATTTTTTTGTAAAAAAGTCATCTTTTTTAGTTGAAAATTCAACTATTTTCTTAAAAATTGATGCATTTTGGGGAAAATGAATGTTCTTGGTTACAAATTTATTTTTTTGTTTCAAAATTCATATTTTTAGTAAAAAATTCGTCCTTTTTGGTAAAAAATTACTCTGCATGGCTGAAAATTAATCCTTTTTGTAAGAAATTCATCTTTATAGTTAAAAATTTTCGTTTAAAATTAATTTTTTTGGTTGAAAATTTATATCTTACGTTAAAGATTCCTACAAAGAATTTATTTTTAAACTAAATCATCAAATTTTCGTTCAAAGATATCAATGTTCTACTAAAATGATCACTATTCAATCAAAAAATTAATTTTTCGTAGAAGAGTTGAACTTTCAACAAAGTGCAGTTTAATTTTTAACAAAATTTCTAACAAAAATCGAATAGATAAATTTTCAAGAAAAAAAATGAATTTTAAATTAAGAAATTAAAACATTAACCAGTTCGTTGAATTTTCAATCAAATAGTTGATATTCCAACTAACCAACAAAAATAAGATTTTAACCAAACACCTTTGGGGTTTTTTTTTGGTACAAAATAATCGTTGACCTACTTCCTTAAAAAATATTTTTTCTGGATTAAAAATTTATCTTTTTAGTATCTTTTGATAAGTAATACTTTTTCTTTTTCAAAAACAATTATTTTTCATTGATTTAACTACTTTTATGAAAGTTGAACTACTTTTTAGAATTTTTTTTCTGGGTAATGTTTCATGATTTTAGTTTAAAATCCATTTATTTGGTTAAAAATATTAGTACTTCCATTTTTTTTAAATTTAATCTTTTATCATTTTAAATATTCCAAGTTTGGCTGAAAATTTATAATTTTTAATTGAAATGTAAAGTATTGGGTTGGAAAGTCACGTATTTTGTTGAAAGTGCATCTCTTTTCAGAGAGACTAAATTTTCTCAGTTGAAAACAAATTTATTTTTCTATATTATTCAAATTATCCTCATTTTTGGCAGAATATACAATTTTTTATTTCAAAATTTAATAATTTTAATTTTAATGGATAATTTATCTGGTTAATTAAAATTTGATCTTTTTGGTTACTATTTCCTTTTTGGATAAATATTTATTATATTAGTTGAAAATCCATTTCGTGGGTTGAAAATTTAATTTAATTATCTTTATTTTTAATTATTTTTTTTCGTTTGAAAATTCATGTATTTAAATGAAAAGTTGTATTTTTCGTAGAAAATAATTCTTCTTGATTGAACATTTATCTCTTTGTTTGAATATTTACGCATGTTGTTAAAAATTAGTTTAGTTACATAAAAATTAATTTTTTCAATTAAAAACTTAAATGTTTGGTTGAAAATTGGTCTCTTTAATTGAAAATTAAATAATTTTATTAAAGCTTAGTTGTTTTCGGTGAATAATTACTTTTTTAGTAAAAAAAAATTGACACAAAAACACAGCCCTTGATGCTGTTTCTAAATTTATGTTGTAGATTTTTAGATAAAAATGTTAATTATTTCAGGGTTTTGCTCAATGTCAACATACCAAAATGACTACAAAAATCGATGCAAAAATAATAGGCTCAGAAAAATCACCTAACAAGATATATTTAGTAAAAACCGGACTCGAAGTAAGCCCACACGGTAAAAAAAATTGAGCAGTGACAGAGATATTATTCCTTGTTTAATATATTTTACCATTAATTATCTCGTTTACCAAAAATTAATATCTTTGACCATTTTCGATATACCAAGGATATCGTATAGTCAATCCCCTAATAAGTATAGCTGTAATAGAGATATTAAGAATAGGCGCCAGAAGAAATTATCAGAAGAGCACCGGTGCATTATGGGAGCGGCGAAATAAAATGGCGACAGTATCATCGGGAGCAGTGACAGTTGAGATTTACTTTAGTCAATTAAAAGCTTTTTACCACCTAAAATGTGCGCGAATGTTGATATTAAGTAGAGTTTGTGTTGCGGTAATAATAACTTACTAGTGTTTCGATAGTAGGCGGTAACTATATTGAAATATCAAGAAACGTGAGAAAAACAACAAATTTAACCTCCAAATGCATTATACAGATTAAACATACCACTATTTAAAAACCTCATTAGCGCCCGATTATAATTGAACGTCCTCTATAAAAAAATATAAACACTGATCTTGTCAGCGACCCTTTCTAAATGGGGCTAAGTAGGGCAACTTCATCACGGGGAACTGGGGACAAGTAAAAAATATTTTAGAATACTGAGGATGAAGCAGGCAAGCAAGCAGAGTTGAAATCATAGTCCTGCTGGTATGAATTATACTGTTGACTAATTAGGTTTAGACGCAGATTTTAAGCAATTGCCGTTGTGGGCGTGTTTCCGTCCCCAGAGAGCGGCGAGCCCGTCTCTTCCGCATTCCCTGGGGATGAGCGTGACTTTTCACGTAGTTGTAGGCTGCCTCCATTCTACAGGCGCAGGCAGCCTATTCTCCCCGCTCTGCTGCTTTATGCTCTCGGCCTTCATTCACATTACTCCAGGTCTCCGAAGACCTTCGCTCGGAACAAGTAGCCTTGGACAAACTGCTTGCCGACACGCCACTCGGTGCGGTGGTCCAATTCGATTCAATTCTATTCTATTTTCATTTTTTTTCACTCTTCTTTCCTACTCTTTTCCACCCTCCGCTACCATTTGATCCAGCTTCTCCCTCGAGTGCAATAGATTCACTGATGTCTTGGTCCGGGTCAGTAATGATTTTCACAAAGTTCTCTCTTAGGGGGGGTTTTAATTTTTTAAATCTCTCCACAATACAAGACTAGCAGGTGATAGTAACGTTGCAATTCATTTGACACAATGATTAATGAAGTAGACTCAGTAAATGTCGAGAGGATATTACGTTTTGATATTACGTTTTGTTCGAATAAAAAAATAATTATTTAAACACTCAGAGAAATATCCACCTGCGTCATAAGGGCCTTCTGAAACTCATCGAATTTCCTTTTAAATTTTTGGTTAAACGGATTTGCATTTGCTGCAATAAGAATCCTTTTGCAGCAAGCTTTATGCATTTGGGATAAACTTATTCTAATCATTTAAATCTACCAGCTACATTAAACGATTTGTTTTTTCTTCGAAAATTACATTATAATATTCTATTAGAGAAGAGCTACTCCCACCTTCATGCGCTACTCGCGTGCCAACCCTCTAGACCTTGGCCTAGGTTAAAATAATAAAAGGTTCAACTTCAGCATAAAACAATTCTATATTAAATGAAAATTTTAAAGTACTAAAAATTATTTCAAATAAAATACAAACACGTTACAGAATTGAAAAAGATTTCCAAAGCTGTTTGAAAAGTTCGCTAACTTATTTGCAAAAAGAAAAAATATCCAAAGACTTAATTTCTATACAAAATTTTTTAACGCTATTGCACTAGCTCGACTTTAATATAATTAGCTGCTCCTTCATTCTTATTTTCTATGTTTAAAGAAAGTTTTTTTAAACACGTTTCCCAATTGAAGCCTGTCCTAATTTTATCGATACTTATCAATTTTGTACTACAAAAAGGCGTTTTACTGAATAATGTAAGAAACTGCGAGCTTTACGTAAATTCGCAACAAAAATATTATTTCGAAACATAAAGATTTTTTCTAAAAATTCAATTCTTAAAAAATCTCCACCTTCACTTTTTTTTAAATTTAATAAACTTAAATTAGATTGAAATCAAATTTAAAATCCTATTTAACTTCCAATAATTATGTTAATACATAGAATATCTAAATAACTAGGAATCCAACGACCAAATTTTGACTACCAGCATAAAAAGTTCCTATTGTAATTTGAAAAAAGATCCTCTTTAAAAAACATCCTTTTCCTAAGAAAGGAAAATTTTTTTCGAGAAAAAAAAGGAGAGGAAAGAAAAATGAGAAAGCAACCAAACAAATCTCCTTCCTTCTCTTTTTTATTTATTTAATCATTTTTATTTATAAATAGATTTGGATGTAAAAAATGCCATACTTCAGACCAAACAAAAGACCGTGATGATGTTGAGAAGATCCTTTATTTAATATAGTAGTCGACGTTTCGAGTCAAATGCTCTCCTCATCAGGAAATCCATTGTCAAATTATAAGTCCATAAATATTATAAAAGAAGGCATGTTTTCATTATTAAAACATGTTCTTAAAACTCTTTATCATCTCGAATTTGTTCTGTAAAAAATATTTAAACTGTAAAAATGTAGCCAAAATTTAAAATACTGAAAATTAAACAAATCATATACAATAATCTAAAAGTCAAATTACACAGTTATAAATTGCAAAAACTTTTACCTGTGGTGCTGGTAAAATTTAAATAAATTTTTAACTTGACTTTTCGGTAAAAGCTTCTTTAAAAAGATTTAAAAATAAAGTTGCCATTTTATAAGTGGGGGTGTTTATTAAAGAAACAACAGGCCGTGACGGGGAGTCTGGTTATTATTATTGTCAAATCACATTAAAAAAAACATTTAAAAATAATATTCAGCCGGTTTCTTACCTTCATAAGGGTGATATATGAGTACCAAAACTTTGGTAAATATTATATATAAATCCTTTTTTATTGTGATTTGATCATAATACAAATAAAAAAGACAAAAGAAGTAAAAAAAGAGATAGAAGCGGATTGGGTTGGGTGCCTTCTCATTTTTCTTTTCTCTTTTTCATTCTTGTCCAAGTTTTGAGGAAAATTTCTTATTATATATATAATCACTTTTTTTTATTACAAATTTAAAAAAATTGTAATATGATAAATTTTCGACAATTTAAAAGCGGGTAGCAATAGTTCGGTGACAGGGGTTTTAAATAGGGTTGCATGGATTAATCATTGGGAGGACGGATGTCTGTAAGGATTAAGGGGTACAAAGTGTTAGTTTGTTAAGGGGTACGGGTTTTAGACAAGGGTTGCAGGGTTTGAGGAGCAAGTATGGTAAGAAGGATTGCAGGATTTAAGAGGCCCGAGCTGTGAGAAAGGTTTCAGGGACAAGGAGAAGCTATTGTAAGAAGGGTATCAACAGTAAAGGGGAAGTAATTGTGAGGAGGATGACAGGGATAAGGTTGTAAGGAGTTTTGGAGGGATAACGTGGAAGCGGTTGTAAGGAGGGTTTTAGGGGCCAAGGGAAAGTGTTTGTAAGAAGAAATGCATGGGTTAACAGTCAGCGGTTGACTGTAAAAGTTTAGGTGCAAGCGTTGTAAGGTGAGTTGCAACCCAGTGGGCACAAAACTATGAAAATCCCAAGAACGTCCTACGGACCTAAAGACATCTTAAAGACATGGATGTTCTCGGGACATCATTCGTACTGTCATTAGACGTTTTAAAAGCATTCCTAGGATGTCCGAAAGACACGTTACAAAAGACTTCTTCGGGATGTCCCGAAAACGTCTCTAGGAGATCCCTAAGTTTTTAGCCCTCTGGGAAGGGTTCAGGGACATGCGTTTTAAGATGGGTTATAGAAGTTAAGGGACGGAGATAGAGAAGGGTTGCAAAGGTCAAGAAGAATCAGTTCTAAAGAGGGTTGCTGGGGTTAAGTGGCTAATTCTTGAAAGAACGAAGATGGCGTCAGTGGCATCATCGAGATCTTTTTTAACACGATGAGGTTAACTCAATAACAGATTATTGCAGAACACTACATATCATACTATTTGTTAGAAACAGTTTGCAGCATCCGAATTCTGCAACTGAGAACACTGGTTATGTTTACTGTGGTGATAGTTTAATTGAAGGGATAACGAAAGCCTAGTATTAGAGCCTTGTGTTGTACGATACAAATGTTGATTATTGTAGTGTAAGTTGATGAGCCAGGAATACGTTCATGTCAGATGTGTTCAGAATGTGTATCGGTAGCAACGCGAATATCAATCCTTTCGCTAACATAATTCGAGTGGGTTAGCCATACCTGTTAGTCTGTTACCTGAAAATCCCGAGAGTGTCGTTCATCCTGGTCACTTAATAACCAGTGGTTCGTGGTTCACTTCACGGGCTAACTGACCGGATGGTGGTTCCTGCATTACGGAAACACCAGGTTATGGTTCACTACGAATGATGCAGTGAGCCCTCGATTCCTGGCTGGTATGGCGTAGCGAGGCGAGGGTTGTTCCTCGTTTTAATTAAGCCCGGCGAGCTGGCGAGGGAAGATGACCGGTAGTTCCAAATGGTCCACGAACCTATCCGACGTACACTACCTGTATACGTACTTCCACTCTTACGAGTACACGGACCACTTGGTTTACGAGCTCGCGAAGCCACCGCTCGAATTTCATCCCAGACTCACCCATCCCATCTTTTTACGAGGGTTGTTTTTCCTATAGTTTCGAAAACAAGAGAAAATGAAAATTACGATTTTCCCCAATTGTTCCCTGTATCCTCGGAAAGAATTATAGCATTTTACCATGCAAAAAAGTCCGCAAGTGTATCTTTGAATTGATAGCGGTAGTGTATTACTGGCAGTGGAAGCTACATGAAAAAATTCAGGTACAAAAAGATTGTGAAAAGGATTATCAAACAAATTACATTTTATCTCTGTATTAATGTACTAATACATTTTATACAAATTTTTTACAAAAAAGGGTTTAGTAGTGTATTTAATATGATATTTATAAAATTCAAATTTCAATTTATTCCGAGAATAAAGGAATTTAGAGATTTCCAGGAATATTAAGAATTCTAGAAATTCAAGGAATTCAAAGAACTCAGTGAATTCCAGGAACTCAAGTAAATCCGAAGATTCAATGAATTTAGAGAATTCAAGGAATTCCAAGAATCTCAGAAATTCCACAAAATTTAAAGCATTCCAAGAATTGAAGAAATTAGAAAATTCCAAGAGTTTAAGGTATTCCAAGAATGAAATTCTAGTACTTCCAAGAACTTAGGGAATTTCAATAATTTAAAGAATTTAAAGAATTCAAATAACTTAAACAATTCCAAGAAATCAATGATTTTAGAAAAGTCAAACAATTTACAGATTTTCAGGATTAAAAAGGAATTCAAAAAACTGTAGGAACTTAAAAAATTAATCAAATTTAGGGAATTCAAGAAATTCATCAAGTTTGTAAAATTAAAGCAATTGAAGTTATTCATATAATATAAGAAATTCAGGAAAATGAGGGAACTAATATATTTCCGATGAATTCAGAAGAACTCAAGAAAGTGTAGAATTTAAATAATGCGAAAGAATACAGGAATACAGAAAGAATTCAGAAGGTTAAAGCAATCGAAAGAATGGAAGCGAATACAAGGAATTCCAAGAATACATGAATTCCAAGAATTCAAGGAATTCCAAGAATTTAAGAAATTCCAAGAATTCTCTGAATTTCAAGAATTCAGGAAATTCTAAGAATTCAAGAAATTCTAAGAATTCAAGAAATTCTAAGAATTCAAGAAATTCTAAGAATTCAAGAAATTCTAAGAATTCGAGAAATTCTAAGAATTCAAGAAATTCTAAGAATTTAAGAAATCCTACAAATTTGAATATTCCAAGAATGTAAAGAATAACAAGTATTTAAAAAATTCTAATAATTCAAGGAACTTCAAGAATTGCAGGAAATCTAAAAATTCAAAGAATTCCAAGAATATAAGGAATTCCAGGAATTGAGGAAATTACAAGAATTCAAGGAATTCCAAGAATTTAAGGAATTTAAAGAATTCGCGAAATTTCAAGAATTCAAGAAATTCTAAGAATTTAAGAAATCCTACAAATTTGAATATTTCAAGAATGTAAAGAATAACAAGAATTTAAAGAATTCTAATAATTCAAGGAACTTCAAGAATTGCAGGAAATCTAAAAATTCAAAGAATTCCAAGAATATAAGGAATTCCAGGAATTGAGGAAATTACAAGAATTCAAGGAATTCCAAGAATTTAAGGAATTTAAAGAATTCGCGAAATTTCAAGAATTCAAGAAATTCTAAGAATTTAAGAAATCCTACAAATTTGAATATTTCAAGAATGTAAAGAATAACAAGAATTTAAAGAATTCTAATATACGAAGGAACTTCAAAAATTGAAGGAAATCTAATAATTCAAGGAATTCCAATTATTATTATTACACCATTAAGCCGTTTCCCTTTCGGGGTAGGCGTGACTCACTCGGTAGGGAGGGGAGTAGT